>WAAF01003895.1:1059414-1155186 GCA_013400475.1 Tricholaema leucomelas | reverse complement strand
TGATACTGTGATGTATTCTCCATATATATCTGGTAGCACTTTCTATGGGCAAATTGATGCAAAGCTTAAATAACAATGACTATTGATGATATCAGCAAATCTTTAGAGAAGGTATTCTTGTTTTTTCACTAAGTTCTTCAAGAGAAATTTCTCTGTTAGAGAAGGGAAATTAATATCTCTTCTTACCCACTTTCTGTGTTTTCTGCATTTTCAGAATTATTTATGGAGAAGAGTTGTGGGGCCCAACCAGGGAAGAAATTGAGATCCCATCTCTGAACCAAGCTGTTTGCAGTTCCTCCATCGTAGGGTAGGTTGTTCATTTTAATTTCTTTTGCCATGTCAAGGCTGGTTTCCAATATTTTATGCTTTATTTAGCTCCAAAAGTAGGCACTGGGGCTGGCTTGTCCAGGCTCTTGTGTGTGTTTGTGCAATTTTGGCATCGGTTTCCTCTGTTGTCTGATAGAGCACTTGAGAAACAAATGCAGCTTATTCAAAATAGACATGTGACAGTCAACCTGAACACATACACACACATATACAGAGTTTGATATTATTCCCACATGTGTTTCAGCAGGGTAGAGAGCTCATTTGGCCTCTGATATGTTTGGGCAAGGAGAGTAACTCTGTCATTTCTCCCTACTCTATATTTTTATTTATTTGTCATATTGTTCTTGCAACCTATGTAAAGAAACCCTAAGTCTTATCACAAATGATGAAGATTATAATCAAGGACTAAGATCTTCACTACAATAAAAGTTTGCCAACCCCTAGCATGAGGTGTAAATATATTACAATAATTGTTGCACAGTCAGTGGTGTAAAAGCTCAGTAACAGTTAAGAACATTCATGCTGGAGTTGATTCAAAGCCATCTGGAGTCGTTCCATTAAATCAGTATGCTTTAGATTATGTCCCAAAGTAGGTAGATAACTTTTTTTTTTTAATTCAGTTTGGACTTTTTGACTTCCCTTTTGAACTCAGCAGCTGAGCAAGAAACACTTGAAGGGGTAAATAACCACTCAAGTGGTTATGAGATGACATGGTTGCATTATCTCTGCGTTGGAAAATATCTGTCTGTGTGCAGGTCTGTGCCTGGAGCCTGGGCACAATGCTCTGATCTTACTGGTCAAAGGGAGCCATCCTCTCATAAGCAGCCAAATAATCATGGATCTCTGAACACTGAAGCAGATTCAGAGTCTCCAATTAACCAAAAGGAGGTGGTAGGGGGGCAGATGAGTATAGACAATTAACTTTTTTTAGGACTGCAATTAGTTTAAAGGACATTTTCTTCTCCTGTGTGGAGTGCGTGAACAGCTTAAACTTCAGCCATTGGACTTAAGCACTCTATTCAGATTGGTTCATGGTCCAATATGACATCCAATTTAGGCAATGGAAGTTGATGAACTTCAGGGATGGTGTCTCTACCACCTCCTTGGAACAAGTTGAAGTGGTGGAGTCACCATCTTTGCAGGTGTTCAAAAACTATGGAGGTATGGCACTTAGGGACATGGTTTAGGAGGCATGGTGGTGTTGGGTTGATGATTGGAGTGGCTGATTTTAGAGTTCTTTTCCAACCTTAAGGAGTGGCTGGAGAGCAGCCAGACAGAGAGGGATCTGGGGGTGCTGATTGATACCCGCCTGAACATGAGCCAGCAGTGTGCCCAGGTGGCCAAGAGAGCCAATGGCATCCTGGCCTGCATCAGGAATGGTGTGGCCAGCAGGAGCAGGGAGGTCATTCTGCCCCTGTACTCTGCACTGGTTAGCCCACACCTCGAGTACTGTGTTCAGTTCTGGGCCCCCCAGTTTAGAAGGGACATTGAAATCCTTGAGCGTGTCCAGAGAAGGGCGACGAGGCTGGTGAGAGGCCTCGAGCACAAGCCCTACGAGGAGAGGCTGAGGGAGCTGGGATTGTTTAGCCTGGAGAAGAGGAGGCTCAGGGGTGACCTTATTGCTGTCTACAACTACCTGAGGGGTGGTTGTAGCCAGGAGGAGGTTGCTTTCTTCTCTCAGGTGGCCAGCGCCAGAACGAGAGGACACAGCCTCAGGCTGCGCCAGGGGAAGTTTAGGCTCGAGGTGAGGAGAAAGTTCTTCACTGAGAGAGTCATTGGCCACTGGAATGGGCTGCCCAGGGAGGTGGTGGAGTCGCCGTCCCTGGAGCTGTTCAAGGCAGGATTGGACGTGGCACTTGGTGCCATGGTCTAGCTTTGAGCTCTGTGGTGAAGGGTTGGACTTGATGATCTGTGAGGTCTCTTCCAACCCTGATGATACTATGATACTATGGTACTATGATTCTGTGAATCTGTATAATCTGGGAAGGTGAGTTTAGCTGCTTTGTTTGGTGGTTTTTTTGTTTGTTTGTTTTTTACTAAGTTTTCTCTACAACAGCAAAATGCAGAAAAATTATTCAAACTCTAAGGCAGAAGTGTCACAACAGTCAGGTTTTCTTGACTATCTCCACCAGGTGTGACGTTGGATGCACTCTTCGGTGCACATGGCAGTTGGTGCTCAATTTAAAATACAAATAAAAGATGAGGTTCTTTTGAGGCTTTTCATTAGCAGTGGAGCTAATAGCTACAATCAAGTAAAAACTAAGACCCAAGCTGGCACAATTTGCAGCTGATGCCAGCAAGATTTAATAAATGGTTATGTTCCCAGCCTGCTCAGGGCACAACGTCTAGTGGCAGATGAAGGACTGGAAATAGTAAAATAGCCAACCAAACCCACTGGGCAGTGAGAAAATGAAGTGTGATCCTTACACCTTGGAGGGACTGTGGGTTCACCATCTCTTTTAAGAAACTGGAGATGAGCAGTCTCAGGGATGACAGATTAACTTCAGATGTAGCTTCTCAAGGTTTTGTTGTTTTAGTAATCTTGATTCAGAGAAAAGTACCTTTTTACCCTGTGACTTAAAGGAGGAGCTAGCTGAACACAAAGCTGGAAAGGAGATACAGAGTCCAGATTATATCTAATTGGTACATAGTCTAAATACATAAATTCAAGTAGCTTTGCATTAATTTGAATAATTATGTTTTCTGCTCCTGATATAAAGAATTAGAGGGGAAATTCTAAGCAATTTCTCTGTGTGAGGTCTGCAGTTGATAAGATCTTACATCTCTGTTAAGATATCTGTCAGACTCACTGACTTCAGGGAGTTGAGACTTCATCCTGAGAAGCAGTAGTTTGGTTTAGGAAAAAAAAATAAAGTAAATTTTGAAGCTGTAGCTGTGAAAAATGGGACAGGCAGGAGGTTAGAAATGTCTCAGAACCATACAATGCATAGTGTTGGAAGGGACTCTCAAAGGTCATCGTGTCCAATGCCCCTGCAGTCAGCAGGGACACCTCCAACTACATCAAGTCTGATCTTGAATGTCTCCAGAGACAGGGCCTCAACCATATCATTGGGCAGTCATAGGGGAGCTGCTCCATCCCTCTGATCATTTTTGTTACCCTCCTCTGGACCCACACAGCAGTTCCATGTCCTTCTTATGCTGGGGGCACCAGAACTGGATGTGGCACTCCAGGTGGGGTCTCATCAGAGTAGAGGGGCAGAATCCCCTCCCTGTTCTGCTGCTCTCACTGCTTTGGATGCAGCCAGCACACAGTTGCTTTCTGAGCTGCGAGTGGCCATAGCCAGCTCATTTCATCAGCTGACACTTTGCTGAATGTTTAAAACACTTTCAAGGATGGAGATTCAGCCACCTCTCTGGGCAGCCTTTCCAAGGTTTGAGAACCTTTTCAGGGAAGAAGTTTCTTCTAATATCTATCTTCTAATATAACTCTTTTGCCCAGTTGAACACTCAGCTTGCGTGGTAGTAGTGAGAAACACTTCTCATGGATATATTAAGTGCTACCATCTGTCTGTATTGTTTTGAAATGCATTTTTGGGCCAAAGCCTGCCCATATGAAGATCCAGTTTGACATGAAAGTCTCAACAGTTCCCTGAGTGTGAATAAGGCAGCAAAAGTCACCCCTTTCATGCCTGCCAATCATGTCCTTTAATTTATCTGCAGTAACTGGATCAGAAAAGCAGCTCCAAAAACTGAGCCCTCAATTATCTTGTTGACTATCTTACTCTACACGAGAGTCTTCACTGATTTCCAAGGCTTTTCTCTCTATTGAGCTAGGCAACAGAAATGCTTCAACGTGAGGAAGAAGTGAATTTTTTGTTGTTTGCTTTTTGTTTTAACTTTGTAGTGTTGGTTTTCTCCTTAGGCTTGAGATGGGAAGAAAGGAGGGAAAAAAAAAAAAGAAAACAAACCAAAGGAAATCTGGATAAAGGTTGAAGAGAGACTTGAACATAAGCTGGTGGTGTTCTCTGAGAACTGCAAGATAATTTTGCAGTAATATATAAGATGATATTATTATTGCCACACTTTAGACTTTCTGCCTGTGCTAACTTAATACATTTTGAATGAAGTTACATTGTCAGGATTTACAGCCTTTGGCAATGACAGTTCCTATCTGTTACAAGCCAAACTTTATTTTTACTCTTTATTATTGTGTTCCCAAGATTAGAATTAGCGGAGTTAATTTATTTTGAGCTTTTTCCTCTGAAACATCACTTTTAGTTGATTGGACAGGGCTGGGTGCTGGATTGGACTGGATGATCTTGGAGGTCTCTCCCAACCTGGTTGATTCTATGATTCTTCTGTATGTGAAGTAGTCTCTGTTTTTTTTTTTTTTCATGCAGCACACCCAAATGCTTTTGGCCTCCTAGGCTGTGAAAGCACATTGCTGCCTCATAGTGAACTGGTCCACCAGTAGTCCCAGATCCTTCTCTTCAGCGCTGCTTTCCATCAGGTCAGCCTCTAACCTTTACTGCTGCAGGGCGTTATTCTTCCTCAGATGCAGGACTCGGGCAAGCCTGAGCAACCTCCTTTATGGGCATCAGACAAACTCCTGGCACACTGCATCTGCAGTTACAGGTGAGAGCTTGTGGTGTGAACAATACCACCTGAGCCAGTTTTAATTTGCTTGTTTGTGGTCAGCTTTTTTTGACCAAGCAATATAAATACACACACACTTGTGAGCTTTCTGGGAATAAAACAGAGCTATGCCTTACAATTCACTTGGGAACTGGATCCGGTCCAGAATGTGGCAGCTTGCTTGTTATTAGACATGGTCTCTCCCTCGAGTGCTTGCAGCCAAAGCTCCTGTGCTGGCTGATCTTTGTCTTCAGGGCAGACTTTTTTTGTTTCTCTCTTTTTTCCCTCCTCCTCTTCTAGTCACAATCTTAGCCATAAATGGAACTAGACTTGCCTCTTGCTTTGAAGGATACTGCCTCATTTGTCTTCTGGGGCTTTCCAAGCAAGAGTTGCAGCTCAAGCATTCACTCACTCCCTGGTCCTGAAATAGTTTGTGGCTCTGAGCCATCTTTTTTTAAGGTGATGATAGGGATGGGAGCTAGGGGATATAAACTTGTGCATGGTGGGAATGGGAATTTGAGCCTGGGATGTCTGTTTTAGTTGGCAGAGTGTTGTTTTGGACCTGCCTGCTTGTCTGCTTGAGCCAAATTTGTTGATGTTCAAACTACGCTGTGAAATGTGCACCTCTTGACCAGCAATGGTGCCAAGCTCCTGAGCTTCTGTACGGATCTAGAGACTGCAAGGAGGATTCCCTCAGGAAGAGTTACTCAGCATTACTGAAAGTGGACATTTGGTGACCCAGACGTTCAGCTGCTCCCAGATGACCATAATTTTTCATAAGTGTGAAACGCTTCTACTGAATCAAATCCTCATATTCAGATGAGGTTATTGTGTCATACCAAGCTTGAAACAGGATTTGTTTGAGGTTTTTTTGTTTTTTTTTTTTTGTGGTTTTTTTTTTTGTTCTTTTTTTGTCTCTGTGTATGCTGCAAGGGAACAAGAGGGAAAGTGCTACAGAGAAATGCAGCAGATGTTTTCCTTTCTCGGATGCTCAGAGCCTGATTCACAGAATCACAGAATTAACCAGATTGGAAAAGACCTTTGAGATGATCAGGTCCAACCTACCTCCTAACACCTTCTAATTAACTTAGACCATGGCACCAAGTGCCTCATCCAGCCTCCTTTTAAACACCTTCAGGAATGGGGACTCCATCACCTTCCCAGGCAGCTCATTCCAATGTTAATCACTCTTTCCATGAAGAACTTCTTCCTAACATCCGGCCTACACCTGCCCTGGCACAACTTGAGGCTGTGTCCTCTTGTTCCAGCTCCCACTCAACTACCAGGGGTCAACATGAAGACATTTTGTACAAGAACCAGGTGCAAGTATAGGCTGGGTGAAGAGTGACTAGAGAGCAGCCTGGAGAAGGCCCTGTGTGTCTCAGTTGGTCCCAAACTCCCTAGAAGCCAGCACTGGTCACTGGCAGCATCTAGAGCAGGGAGAGTGGCAGCACGGAGAGGGTACTCTGTTCTCCTCAGACCTCACCTGCAGCACTCACTCCAGTTCTGGGAGCTCCAGTACAAGAAGGACATATAGCTGCTGGAGCAGGTCCAGAGGAGGCCAGGAAGATGATTAGAGGGCTGGAGAAACTCTGCTATGGGGGCAGGCTGAGAGCTGTGGCTGTTCAGCCTGCAGAAGAGAAGGCTCTGGAAAAACCTTATAGCAGCCTTCTAGTATCTGAAGACAGCCTTCAAGAAAGCTAGGGAGGGACTTTATATAAGGACTTGTAGTGATAGAATGAAAGGGATTGGATTAAAGCTCAAGGAGGATAGATTTAGATTGGAGATTAAGAAGAAATTCTTGGCAGTGAGGATGGGGAGACACTGGCACACGTTGCCCAGGGAGGCTGTGGCTGGTCCCTCCCTGGAGGTGTTCAAGGCCAGGCAGGGAGGATGGAACCGTGTGATATTTAAGGTCCCTTCCAACTCAAACCATTCTATGATTTAAAATATTTGATTTTAGCCTTTGAGCATACATTGGGAGTTTACAGTTACTGTGCTTTAGAACATCTGCTTTTTCATAGGAGGGCAGGAATGCTTTAGGGAAGTTAAAGAGGCAAAATGCTAGACTGGGCATTGCATGGTTGTTACAGTGGTAACCAGCTACATAGCATAGAAGGGCCCATCTATAAATACTTCAATATTATTTGATAAATTATGGTGGATTTTATAGCAAAGCTAATAATAACATTAAATGTTTCTGCATTTAACAGGCACACACATTTTTGAACAATATCTCCATGTTATATGCTTTTTGCAACAGCTTGTTATGGCTTCATCTGGTAGGCATTTACTATGCATTCACTTCAGTTATTTCTTCAGGAAAGAAAAAAAAAGAAGGAATGCTTTCTACTAAGATGTGAAGAAATGTTAGCTGCATCTAATAACCACTTAACAAATGTGAGCAGGCATTTATGAAAGAAGTCAAAATTTAGAGCTGCATTTACATGCGGGCATAACTCACCAGGAACAAGGCTTGCTCTTTGCCATCTCTCTCAAAGCCATATGCAAAAAAAACCCAAACTCTCCATGAGATAGTGGTGCTCTTCAGTCCTTCAGGCTCTTTAACCTGGAAAAGAGCAAACTGAGAGGAGATCTTCTCAATGCATGTAAGTATCTATAGGGTAGAGCTCATGAGGATGGGGCTGGGCTATTTTCAGTGGTGCCCAGTGATAGGACAAGGGGCAATGGACACAAACTAGAACACAAGAAGTCTCTTTTGCACTAGGTGATCTTTTGAGGTCCTTTCCAACCCCTAGGATTCTGTGATTTTTTGATACTGGAAAACTTTTTCCCTGTAAGGCGGCCAGGACACTGGACCATGCTGCCTAGAGAGGTTGTGAAGTTACCTTCTTCAGAGACTTTCAGAATTCACCTGGATGTGCTCCTGTGCAAACAGGTGATCCTGGCTTGGACTAGATGATCTTCAGAGGTCCCTTCAAACCTCTACCATGGTGGGATTCTGTGTTTCTGTCATGGCCTGTGGCAAGTGTGGCATTGTCAGGCACGCTGAGCTGGCTTTCTGCTGTGGCCAGATGAAGAATTAGCCTGCCAGAGCAGAACCATAGAATCTAGCACAGATCACAGAGGAACACATCCAGGCGGGGCTGGAAAGGTTCAGAGAAGGAGACTCCACAACCTCTCTGGGAAGCCTGTGCCAGGGCTCTGGAACCAATACAGTGAATAAGTTCTTCCTCAAACTGAGGTGGAACTTTCTGTACTGAAGTTCACATCCATTACCCCTTGTCCTATCACGGGACATTACTGAGAAGAGTTTGTCCCATCCTTCTTGACCTCCAGCCCTCAAATATGTGTAAACATTGATTAGATCCCCTCTAAGTCTCCTCTTCACTAGGCCAAACAGCACCAGGTCCCTCAGCCTCTCCTCACAGGGCAGTGCTCCAGTCTCTTCATCATCTTTGTAGCCCTCCCTTAGAATCTCTCAAGTAGATCCCTGTCCCTTCTGCACTGGGGAGCCCAGAACTGAATGCAATATTCCAGGTGAGGTCTCAGCAGGGCAGAGTAGAGGGGAAGGAGAACCTCCTTCAATCTGATGGCCATGCTCCTCTTAATGTCCCTTAGGATCCCATTGGCCTTCTTGGCCACCAGGGCACATTGGTGTTGCATGGATAGCTTTTTGGCCACCAGCACTCCCAGGTTCTTCTCCACACGGCTGCTTTCCAAGTTTTGGAGGTCTTTTCCAAGTGAAACATTTCTGTGGTTCTGTGATTCCTCATCTCCCCTGTTCATTGTGAAGAAGTCAATTGCTCTTTAAGCAGCAGAATCGTCTGGAAGCATTGCAGGAACTTGGTTTGTAGTAGGCAGCACCTCATGAGAGTCAGGCTGGTGATTACATAGTACTGGGCTATCTTGAGCACCCATTTATTTCAAAGGAATTGGAGGGCAGAGTTCAGACTGCTGTTGCCAGCAGGTGAGGAGGCTTCATTAATAGCAGTTCAGAAATAAATAAATCAGAATCTATTGAATAGTTCTGCATGTGATGCTTAGTTGTCTGGGAGCTTTGCTTCCTGGTTTTTCTCTCAAGGCAGAAGCTCATGCTGGATACCCATTGTTAAATTCAGGTGAAGTCACTAATGCCATGAGAAAAAAGGAGTGTGTGTGGGGAAGCTTTCTGAATATTTAGAGCTTAATTGCAGGTTATTTTTTATTAAGTCTTTCCATTGGGAATCTGAGACTACAAAATGTTGTGGCCAGGGAGGTTGAGGCTGGATATTAGGAAAAATTTCTCTGAGGAAAGAGTGGTCAGGCATTGGCACAGGCTGACCAGGGGAGTGCATCCCTGGATGTGTTTGGAAACTTGTGGACTTGGCATGGTATAATGGTCATGGTGGTCTTAGGTTGAAGGTTGGACTTGATGATCTTAGAGGTCTTTTCCATCTGAAACCATTCTATGATTCTATGACATTTCATTATGACAATTAAATAGAAGAGACCAGAGGGTGAGTCCCAGAATACTGCAGACAGGAATTACTCCTGCTTGTGATCCCACTGTGATTGGTGAGAGATACTTTTCTATTTGGGTGGAGCTATCCCGCAGTGAATCTTTAGCAACACCTGGAACATCTATATCCTCATCCAGCCATTGCTGATTATGCTGTTGTCAAGGGAAAGGTGTGAGATGACCACTAGATGATTGATAGATTCCCCTTGTGGGAAGAGGAAGGAAATAAGGCACAGAGACTGATAGGTTGGGAAAAAACCTAAACCAGCTTGAATGGAAATAACAATAAAATGAAATAGTTACAAATAGATACAAACCCCCTATCAAACCCAGCTCCTAAATCGCGTCGCCATCACCACTGATGCTGTGGGCAAGCACTGAAGAAGTCTCAGACTGGACCCAGTGGCAGATGGGAACTGGATTCAGGAATGTATGAACTGGTGTTGACAACAGAAAAAAAGACCCAGTGCTCCTCAGATACTGGCTTAACCCTGATGATTCCCCAGTGTTAGAGTGCAAATGGTGTGTATGGAATGGAATCCCTTGCAGGTTAGTTTAGGATCACCTCTGCTGCACCAGAGATACTAAACAGGCAATAAGCTGTTTCCGCAGCCAGGTGCTAACTGAGGAGGAAGCCTGTGGCCAGTAAGAAGATGACAGAAGAAGGAACATTGAGGGTTTGTGTCAGTTTTTCTCCCCACCCTAAATATTTCCACAGTTTGAACACTATTAGCTGGAGTTTGGTGCCTTGGAGACACCAAGGCATGAACAGTTAAGGCAGAGGATTTTGAAGCCTGGGTAACTGATACTGCCCTTGGAAAACTGCTGGAAACAAGGCTCTGTGTTTAAATGCTGGAATATGGATGATGGTGCCTTGCTTCAGGCAGCTGGGTTTGCAAATGATGGTGTTGAGTATTTGCCAGGAACAGGATTTGGATCCCTTGACTTTGTGGTTTAACTCCTAGGCAGCATTTCTTGTTGATATACTCTATAGCATACTTGTCCATAGGGAAGCACGAACAAGCTGCTTCCAAAGGGAAAATGATTTTTAGTGATGAATCAGGAAATATGCATTTTGGAGTTCTTGTTTTGAGGGTTCTTTGCTGTTGGAGAAGAGGTGTTTTGTTTTCTCAGTTTGTCCATTTTTTGGTTAAAACCCTTCAGAAGAAAGCTTTTGCTGAATGGATGACCTTGAGGTTTCTGAACCAAAGAGTATAACTGCCTAGCCTGGATTAAGGCCTCCGTATTTACAAGGGCATTTTCTGCTCTCCTCAGGAACAGGTTAGCGTCTTGTTACCCCAAAACAAAGTACCTCTGCCTGCAGGCATACTATGCCTCTGAACTTGCAAGGAAAAGGTGAGAAGAACTATGGAAAGAAAGGGGAGGATTTCTCATGTCTTTACCTCTTTTGTCACTTCCTAACTTAGAGTGCAATTTGAGGAGATGAAGAAAGAAAATATGTTTGACTTTTAGAAAAAGTCTTTTGTGCCTAGAGTAGGCAGAATCCTGGCAGGGATGCTCCTGGAAAGCTTTTCTCTACCTGTGAGACCTGTGTGAGTGAAGTGTATTCAGAGAAGCCTTATCATGAGAGAACTTAGCTGTGAGAAAGGGCCCAGTGAATGTGCAGGAGGGGAGAATCCTCTGCAATGTTAAAAGTTAGCCAAACCCTGAAACCGGCCAAATGGATATGTGGGTGTCGTGGAGGCAGGGAATTAATGTGGCTGAGTCAGGAATTATAAAAATAGAATTATTTTATTTTCCTCTAACCCCCACCCCCAAACTATATACAAAACTAGTTTAGGTTTATTTACAGATTCTAATTCAACTGGGAATTCTTCAAAGGATGTTGTGGACAATTTAGAGATTTAAGAAGTCAGGAAATGGAAAAAGGCTAAGCTATAAACACAGCTCTACCCCACTATCAATCAGGCTGAGCAGAGAATTAAGGGAACAGGAGGTTTTACTCACAGAAGTGAGATATGTATTTGATGATGATCCCTTGCTGGATTTCTCTGCTGCTCGGCTGCCTCCTGATGCTGTAAGCAATATCCAATAGTCTGCATCCACATGGCAGAAGCCCAAGGCAAGTGGAAAAGCTGCCAAGCTCAGAAACGTCTCTGGACACGGCTGCCACAAGACGGGGATTTGTGGAAGCGATGTTGTCTCTGCAGCGGCAGGGGAGAGCCAAACTGCTAGGGTCTCCCCAGTTTGGGATAGCAGCCAAGAAGTTGACTGTGATATGATCTGAGAGTAGCCAGGTCCGGGAGCCACCGACAGCTCTCTTAAAAGGACCCCAGGACTTGCCAAGCTTGCAAGTTTGCACAGAGTGGTGCAAAAGTAGGGAGAACCACCCAAAAGCAGGGACAGTGTAAAACCGAGAGTCGTGCAAAAGGTAGGAGCTGTCCAAAAGCAGGGACGGTCCAAAATGGGAATTCTGTCATGGTGGGAACCTGTCTTGTCAGGAAGTCTGTCAAAGTGGGAACCACCTCGCATCTTCTCCCTTGCTCTGTTTATGCTTTTTCTAGACGAAGTGTCTTACTTGCCATTTTATACTGGGCACAAAAACCCAGCCAACCACCAGCCTGATTCCAGCACAGGCTTCCACACGGGTCAATACACATGTGGAAAGGCGCCTTTTGCTGTTCCCCCTCCAAGCTTGCAGGGCCGGGGAGGGGCGGAGGGAGGGAAGCAGTTTTCACGCCGCCTTCTGTTCCCCATTCAAACCTGCAGGGGTGGGGGAGAAGAAAGGACTTTGAAGTGCTCGGAAACAGTGGAGGACCAGAAACAGACTTGATATGGGCAGTTCTTCCCCAGCGCATGTGGTTGTGAGAACTTCTCCATTCAGTGGTTGTTGGTTGATCTTTTTCTCCTTTTCAGACAAATTGTTTCCCCCCCACACACACACTTCATTCTGTGAAACAGCTGAACTGTTTTAACTGAAACTTTCCCAAATAATTCAGCCTGAGACAGACAGGCATTGGCTAGGAAAATATAAAACCAAGCACAGAGGGTTTGGCAATGCCTCCAGTAAATGAAAACTGAGTTTCTTAATGGGAAGTGTCAGGCACCCTCAACCATAAGCAGTGTTAAAGAGCAGCCTATAATTATGCAAATGAAGAGAGGATGTCCTTGCCAACTGGACCTATTTCCCAAACATTGCCTTCACTTTTAAGCATCCAGAGTAGTTGCAGGAGGTTTTACAAGGTGATTATAAAATCAGGGGTTGAGTGTGACTGAGCTGCCACTTGCAGCTGTGAATAGCTGAAGTCTCTGTTGAGAACTGGCAGATCAAATTCAACTCTGGTGAGTCTTGGAGAACTGGAACCTGGAAGGGTTTGGTGAGATTGTTTTTGTACTAGTAGTGGAAATTGGTTATCCTCTGACCATCATATTGTTTTGTGTAAACAAAGAGGGAGTTAAAACTGACAGGTTGTGGAAAGTGGTTTTGATGAATGAGGATTAGAAGGGGTAACCACTGCTACTGGGATTGGGATTTTGCACTCTCAGCAGTGAACTGGCCAGGAAACAACTTCTCCTACAAATATCATCTGACTCCTGTGGGGTTTCTGCTTTTCTAAGGCAACTGAAATACCCCAAAGTTGGAAATACATAGCTGCAATACATATGTGGAGCTGAGAATAGTGTTCGACGTGTTTTATTTATGAGCTCAGGATTAAGGCATTAAGAAAAGTGGCAACTGTGTTTTTACATTCCCCATATCCTCCTGTGTCATGGACTGGGGACTGTCAAGGGCTGTCTAGACATTTTCCCCTGACTGGGTATTGGTCATTCACAGACTGCATCAGGTTGAAAGAGGACCCTCAAAGGTCCCTTCCTCCTAATGCCCAACCTAAACTTACCCTGTTCCACTTTCAAACTACTGCCCTTCATCCTATCACTCCAAGCCCTTCTAAATAGTCCTTCCCCAGCCTTCCTTTAGGACTCCTTCAGATATTGAACTGCAGCTCTAAGGTCTCTCCAGAGTCTTTTCTTCTCCACACTGAACCACCCCAATTCTTTCAGTCTGTCTTCATAGGAGAGGTTCTCCAGCCCTTTGAACATCTTGGTGGCTCTCTCTTGGGCCCAGTTCAGCAGGTCCATGTCTCTCTTGTGTTGGGGACCCCATATCTGAGCACAGTAATCCAGATAAGGTTTCACCAGAGCAGAGTGGCAGAATCACCTCTTGCTCTGCTGGCTACACTACTTTTGATGCAGCCCAGGCTGCCATTGGCCTTCTGGGCTGCAACTGCCCATTGCCATCTTGTAGCCAGCTTCTTACCCACTAGCATCCCCAAGTCCTCTTCTGCAGGGTTGCTCTCAATCCCATTATCCCCCCGCCTGAATTCATATTGAGGATTGCCCTGACCTAGGTGCACTTTGCCTTGTTGAACCTCATGAGGCTGTTCTCAGCCCTCCTCTCCAGCCTGTCCAGATCCTACTGGATGACATCCCATTCTTCAGTCTTATCAGCCACACCACTCAGCTTGGTATCACCTGCAAACTTCCTGAGGGTACACTCAATCTTGCTGTCTGTATCACTGATGAAGATATTGAGCAGCACTGGTCCTGATACTCTCTTCTGCTGACTCCCTTTGGCACAGTTGAATGCATTAAATGTGGGAGAAGTAGCATATCTAATTTGTTCTGTGCTCTTGGGATCATCTTGCTTGAGTTTAACAAAGGAGCTCAGAATAGATGCTCTGCAAACCCTCCGTGCTGGATGTCACATGGCAGTTTTCCATACACCATGACGCAGATGGTTCCTGCCAGTCCTCTTCCCACAGAAGAAAGATGCCAACGTTAGCTAACCCATAAAGCTCCCTTACACTGGGCAGCCACCCATTTACAGCACTTTAAACCTCCATGGTGCCCTAAATGCTATTGTTGCTGTTGTTGCCTTGGTGCTTCGTTTCCTCCTTGAGCTAACTCAAAGCCGTTATTGGAGCGCTGCTACATGGCACAGGGCAGGGTGATCAGCGGAGCAGAAGCAGAGATCACAGTGGCAGTTTTACATCTGAAAGACAGTCTCTGCTGTGGGAAATGTCCTGCTGTGGTGGAAAGGCTTCTGTCAGATCTGCTCCCCTCTCTCTGTTTTTCTAGGATTTAATCCTTGCTAGAGGAAATGGAGAGTATCTTTGATGGTTTCAGTATGGGATTTCAGAGTGATAGAATGGTAGGGGTTAGAAGGGAACACTGAAGGTCATCTAGTCCAAGCCCCTTGCTAAAGCAGGACCATCCAGATCAGGTTGTTCAAGGATTGTGGTGTCCAGGCAGGTTTGGCATGCCTCCAGAGAAGGAGACTCCACAACCTCTCTGAGCATCCTGTCTCAGTGTCCAGCCACCCTCAGAGAAGAAATTTTCCTTATCTTTATGTGGAAACTCCAGTGTTCCATTTTGTACCCATTGCCTTTTCTCTTGTCACTGGACACTACTGAATTGCCCAAGCCGATCCTCCTGACACTCATCCTTTAGCTATTGGTCAACATTAATGAGGTAATCTCTCAGTCTCCTCTTCTCCAGGCTAAACAGCTCCAGCTCTCTCAGCCTTTCCTCATAAGCTGGATGTTCCAGCCCCCACAGCATCAGAGTGGCTCTCCGATAGACTCTCTTCAGTAGATTCCTGTCTCTCTTGAACTGGGGAGCCCAGAACTGGACACAGTACTCCAAGTGTGGCCTCACCAGGGCCACAGATTAGAGGGGGGAGGGACTCTCACTCAACGTGCTGGCCACCCATTCTTCATGCGTCCCAGGATGCTATTGGCCTTCTTGGCTATGAGGGCACATTACTGGCTCATGGTCATCCTGTTGTGCACCAGCACTCCCAGGTCCCTCTCCAAAAAGCAGGTCAGCCCACAAATCTGTACTGATGCACAGGGTTGCTCCAGGGATTTTGTGGTCAAAGCTATGTGGTAGGTTTTGAGTGCAAGTAAGACTAGGGTATGGCCTGGTAGCTTCTGTCTGCAAGAAAAGCCAGCTAAAGTGTTAGGAATAAATTTCTTGTGGGTGACTATGCCTTTCCAGGAAGCATTAACACAGTTTGCTGAGGGTGGGGACCAGCCAGAGCACAATGAGTAAATCACTTGGATTTCTGGAGGGGCAAAATAGAAATTACTGAGCAATTGCAGGAGCTAGCAGATGACAAATAGGAATGCCTTTCTCTTAATTTTTCAGCAGATTATCTCATTTTGCACCAGCTCCTCAGCTGCTATAGATCAGACTACTCCCTTGAAGCCTGTGCTGATTTGCACCTGCTACAGATCTGGCAGTGGCATGCTTGGTTTTAAAAAGAAAATAATTGTGGTTGTAGTGTAAAATCAGCTTAGTTTTGGATTAGAGAAGCTTTCAGCATTTCAGTCACTCCAGAGGTTGCATGTACCACATGTTTGTGAAGTTGCAGGCTGGCACACACTAACTTCTTTCCTTTCAGGTGGCTGGTTAGGAATATTTTCAGACTTCTCCCTAAGTGTTTTTCTGCATTATTTATTTTGAAAGCAGTGGTTTTAAAAAGAATTCTTACCAGGCCCATTTGATCCCATACCCTATCCTTGAGTTTAACTCATTCGGTCCCATCTTGTGGTGTCAGGCAGGGATATGAATATTGTGAGACCTTAGGTGATGCTGTCTAATTAAGGTACATTTTAAACTCTGCCAAAAGAGAACATTTCTTCCCCAGATCAGCCCTCAATAACTTAGCTGGTGCTTGGAATGTGATGTAGGCTTCTGTTTCGTATGGTCTCAAGAAGATACTTTGTCTTCTCTCTCCCTCTTTGCCACTCATCCTCTACTATTATTCATGTGGGTTTTTTTTCCCCCTACATGCAGCTAAAAAGTCAGAGATGCTGCTGTTAACATCACATTGTGTGTTCCTGGGGTACAGGCATATCCATAGATGGTTTATAGCAAGCACATCACGCTGAGGGTTACTTATAACATCCCTGTAATGCAGCTGATTTACATTGGCCTAGGGGAAAGAGTGAACTGGAATTATGAGGAGGCCCTTAAATTTAACCACATCTCCTTCAAGGCAGAGCAAAATATCCATTCCATCCGATAGAAGGGAGAGAGGTGTTTCAACTTCCCCTGCTTTTTCCAAGAAGGCAAAAACAATGCACTGCATATTTACATAGAATCCCCTTAAGGACATCTGTCATGCTGGAGATTAAACTGAATGTCTCTCCCCAGTTTAATGTTCTGCCTCCAGGCAGTCTAAGCCCAATAGGTTTCATTCCTCGGCTCCAGATCCTAGATTACTAACACAGGCAGGGTTTTTTTATTCTTGCCCTTATTTTCCAGAAGCATAGAACCTTTGCTTGTAAATTATTGCCTTTGTGTGGGTTTTCTAGACCACTTCCACTTATGTTTTGGAGCATGGCCTTGTGCTGGATTTGTGGTTAGTGTTTTTTACATTAACTTCTAGCAGCCGCACTGTCCTCTCATCTGTCTCCATATGGTGCATTAGACAAGTTATTCAGCTAATTTCCTCCTGTTCATTGTGAGACATGTCACAGAAGCTGTATTTCCATCCATCACCTTTTATCCAGAAGTTTGTATTGCCTTTAGGACTTGAACTCCAACTGCCATTAAAAAAATAAACCCAAAAAACCCCAAACCAAACCCACACAAACTGGCCAGAGAGCAGAGAGGGAAACAATTATTTGAATGTTATTATGCTGACTTTTAAAAACAAATTTACTTTCTTTACTCAGGGAATTGCTCACTTCTGACATCCTGACTGAGTCTAGATGTGTGCTGTCTGCAGCAGGGAATCATTTCGTTCAGCCTGCTTGCATGCTGGTTTGCTCACTCTGTGTGGTCTCAGGAAGCTTAGACACAGTGGCATTTGGAAATATGCATTAATTTGTGGGAGAAGAGAAGATTCATTTGAAGGA
This sequence comes from Tricholaema leucomelas, assembly GCA_013400475.1. Classification (NCBI taxonomy): domain Eukaryota; kingdom Metazoa; phylum Chordata; class Aves; order Piciformes; family Lybiidae; genus Tricholaema lacrymosa; species Tricholaema leucomelas. Next base: position 1,137,912 of record WAAF01003895.1, on the reverse strand, counting down.
GGAAGCTGCAGTGGTTTCCCCAGTAGAGGTACCACTTGGCAAGTTGACTTTACAGCCAGGGATGTGTCTCTATTAATGTAATCAAAGGAAAACAAACAACAGATGCTTTGGACACCTTCTGCAAGATGACATTTCTGATTCTCAGTCTTCACCAGCTGGCTACAGGCAAGCTAGTATTGAGCAGTAACTCTGCCACCAATGTCAAAATTCCCTTTGGCTTCAACAGGAGAGGGTTTTTATCAGGAGCCTGTTGGCAGGTGATTTGGAAGGGGAGCAAAGGATTAACTCTGTTAAGTGACTATTTATCAAGCTAACTTTACTCATTAGATGCTGAGTTCAGTCTTCTGCCAGCAACTTTCATATTTGTGAGCTGAATGTCCCATCTTGTGGCAAATCCTGCATTCTACAGTGTTCGATTTGCCCGTGTATCCTGAAGGCAATCCCAACGAGTGAGGCAAGTGTGAATCCCCCTTTCTCTCACTGTTTATCCTTGATGGCTTTAAGATACTGTTTAACTACAAGTCTGATGTGTTATTTTGTCATTTCCATGTCTATTGCCAAGTGCCCAAGTCTTAGATCACGCTCCACAAGTCTTATATCAGGCTCACCCAGTTAATCCTTTGGCTTCAGTCATTAATGGTGACAGCTGAACATGTCTCATAATGCATCTTCCGAGGTGTTTCCAAATGGCAGCCCGTAGTCCTTATTACAGCTCTGCCACACATACTGTCACTCTTTCCCCTCACTGTCTGGTTGTACTATGAAACTTGGACCACACCAGCCAAGTGCAAAATTTGCTAGGAGACTTGAAACACCTAATTAGCTATGTGAGGGCTTTCAAGGCTCTTAACAGATTTCTCCATTAAACTCATAAATTTCTCCATAAATTCCATTTTATATTTCAATCTTAGTGCCACCAATTGTGGCATCATCAATGAACAAATTGAGGCTGTTAGGATGCTTTCCTTGCCAGTCCTTCCTATTAAAGATCAGTTGAATTGGCTCACAGAGGGGTAGGTGCCTGTATGCACGTCTGCATGCAGCACCTCCAGAACCCCTCTCTTGTGTTCTGACCACATTTCAAGGAGGGCTTTTGCATTCTATGTCTCTCCATCTTTTCCCACACATCCAAAGGGCCTTCTTTTTCCATCACTATCCTGTGCAGTACTGCTGTGGGGCTCCTTTATACCTCTATCTAAAGCATCAGTATGTCAGCCTCAGAATGGTTCAACTGTGTTGGAGTTACATTAAAATAGTTTGGCTGCTGCTTTTTTGTGTGATGAGTCCTGCCACTCAGTCACCACCCAAAACAAGAACGTGAATGGTCATACTCACTGTGAGTCTGTCCAGCCCAGAGACAAGAGCAGAGGCTGCAGTGGCAAAAACGTTTTCCATGTGGGTTGTGCCAGAGTTACCTGGGATATTGCCTCAGTTAAGGTTGTAATCCTTGTATGAAGGATGAATGGAGCAGAGTCACCCATATCTGTGTGTTGCTTATTTGGATGTTGAGTCTTTCTCTGTATGAGCTCTGCATTGAGTAGAAGGGCAAACAAACAAAGCTGCTGCACTTGGTAGAGTTAGATAATGGTTGGACTCAATGATGTTAAAAGTCTTCCATGCAAAAGGATTCTATAATTCTACCAGCTCATAAATTGCACAGAAATTAACATTATTATTTGAAGCAAGAATGAAGCAGAAATTAAGGATAGTGGTGCTCCCTTTGGAGGTATCAGCCCACCAAGCTGCACAGGGACAGGAATATCTTTGAAGATATCCCATTGCCTACCAGATTCAGTTTTGTGCTGTCAGAGCAAAAAGGACATTGAGGTGCTGGATCAGGTCCAGGGAAGGGCAACAAAGCTGGTGAAGAGTGTGAAAAACAGGGCTGGTGGGGAGCAGTTGAGGGAGCTCGAGCTGTCTAGTCTGAGGAGGCCAACCAAGGAGGACTTTCTTGCTCTCTACAGCTTCTTGAAAGGAATATGAAGTGAGGTGAGTGTCAATCTTGTCTCCTAAGTATCGGGTGATAGAGAAGAGGAAATGTCCTTGAGTTGCACCAGGGGAGAATTAGGTTGGATATTAGGAAAAAATATTTACTGCAAGAGTGTTAAGGCATTGGAACAGGCTGCCCAGCAAAGCTGAGCATTCACCCTCCCTGGAGGTGTTTAAAAAACGTGTGGACATGGCACTTCAGGACATGGTTTAGTGGACATAGTGGTGTTGGGTTAATGGTTGGACTTGATGATCTTGGAGATCTTTTCCAACCTTAATGATTCTATAATTCCATGGTTCTGTGTATACCAGAATGGCCGTACTGTGGCTGTTTGAGCTACATTTCTAGCTCAGTCATTAAAAAAAGAAAAAAATAGGAACAGATAAAGTTAGAAGTGGAAGAGTACTGGAGTCTCTGAGTGGAGAGGTGAACATTCCAGGAATAGGCTGTAAAATGGCAGCAATGGATAAGTTAATATAATTTCATTGGAGCATCAAAAGCTTTATGTCTGGAAGCACAGCTTGTATCTTTCCCTATGCTGCTTCTGCTGCACCAGCTGCTATCTTCTCCCATCACTGTTTTGGCTGCTGCTTGACCCCATCCCCATCTTCTGTAAGGTTGCTGTATTCTGTAATAGTTTATTCTTTCTATACTGCTATATTTAGTTTAAACTGTGAAAAATACAATTTCATTTTTCTGACTTTCCAAATTCTAAGTTGTTATGAATTTATTATCTCTCTGGGGCAAGTTTATAAGAATTTATTGAGGAAGGGATCCACTCTAACCCATCACTCTATACTCAACCCCTACATCCTTTCTAGTCTGTTTTTTGAGTCCACACAAACTTGCTTAGTATTCAGATCATCCTATGGCAAGGAGTTCCACAGTTCAGATAAGCCATGTCACAGCACAGCAGCTCTCGGATGCACCTGCCAGCTCTGAAGGATCTCTGTTGCTTCTAGCAACTGTGACTCCACCATTCACTACAAAGGTGTGACCAAGGGACATAGTCCAACTTGGAAGGACCTAGCTTTGAGAACAGAGTTAAGGGCTTTAATTCATAACTGTAAATACCGAAGATATTCAAATATGACTTTCCAAACTACAAAGCTGTAATGAGTCTTGATAACTGAAGAGAGATAACATAAGAGTCCTGTATTGATACTAACACAAACCTGGTACCACATCAGATCTGAGCTGTGTAAATGCCTTGTGGAGGTGACATTCACAGAACCTGCTTCTATAAACCATAAAATTTATTCTGTGGCATGAAAAGACAAGTGTGGTATTTCAAGAAAAGAGTCACAGAATGTCAGGGGCTGGAAGGGACCTCAAAAGCTCATCCACTCCAACTCCCAGATCAGGATCACCGATACCAGATCACACAGGAACATATCCAGGCAGGTTGTGAATATCTCCAGAGAGGGAGACTCCACAACCCCCCTGGGAAGCCTGTTCCAGTGTTCTGTCACCCTCACAGGGAAAAAAGTCCTCCTCATGTTTATGTGAAACCTCCTACACCTCAGCTTCTGATCAGTGCCCCTTGTCCTGTCACTGGGTATTACCCAGCAGAGCCTGGCTCCAGCTTCCTGACACTCGCATTTACATCTTTAGAAACATTGATGAGGTCACCTCTCAATCTCCTCCTCTCCAGGCTCCCTCATGCTTTCCTCATAAGAGAGATGTTCCATTCCCTTCATCATCTTTGTGGCTCTATGCTGGACTCTCCCAAGCAGTTCTGTTTTCCTCTTGAACTGGGGATCCCAGAACTGGACACAGTACTCCATTTGCAGCCTCGCCAGGGTAGAGTAGAGGGGCAGGACAACCTCTATTGACCTGCTAACCACAGCCCTTCTAATACACCCCAGAATGGCATTGGCCCTTTCTGGCCACCGGAGCACATTACTGGCTCATGGTCAACCTCCCCTCAACTGGGACCCCCAGAAAGAAAATTCTTCAAGGGTTAAATCCTCCATCTGAACTCAGCCTGGAGGACCAATTTACTTAACCCAAGCTGTGACTGTGCCATTAAGGTGTCCCTTCAAGATTTAATCCAGTTCAAACTATACATCCGTATTATTATGCTCTGTGGAAATATCTTACAGAGATTATGAACCTAAGAACTGTTGTAGGTGTTGAAGGCTTCACACGTAGGTATTTCCTTGCTCTGGAGTTTTAAACTCTGTGGCTCTTGAAGTCTCTACAGTGCTTTAGCTGCTCTCTTCCTTTCCAATCACTCTAAGGGTTGTTTGGTTTTTGGTTGGTTGGTTGGTTTTTAATCTGAGAGAAATTTAAATATACCGAAGAAGAACCATTTTCAAATATCAGTAGAATCATGGAATTATAGAATGTTACAGGTTGGAAGAGACCTCTGAAGATAATTGAGTTCAACTTCCTACCAAAGCAAGATCACCTAGGGCAGGTCACAGAGGAAAGCATCCAGATGGGTCTTGAAAATCTCTAGAGAAGGAGACTCCACAACCTCCCCAGGCAACCTGTTCCAGTGCTCCAGCACCCTCAAAGTAAAGAAGTTTTTCTTCATTTTGATGTGGAACTTCCCTGTATTCCAGTTTGCATCAATTGTTGCTTTTCCTGTCAGAGGACACCAATGAAAAGAGCCTGGCCCCTTCTTGATACTCACACTCAACATTAATAAGTTCTCCTCTCAGTGTTCTCTTTTCTGTACTAAATAGCCCCAGGTCTCTCAGCCTTAATAAGATTTGAAACCAAATAGATAGGCTTTAAACCTCATTACCAATAACAAAGGTATGAGGAGCACATCTTGAATGTCCAAATCACTGCTCATTGCAAATCTACAGAAGTTCCGGGAATGCAACGTGCCTTTGTGGCCAAGAGAGCCAATGACATCCTGGGGTGCAGCAAGAAAAGTGTTGCCAGCAGGGCTAGGGAGGTTCTTCTCCCCCTCTACTCTGCCCTGGTGAGACCACACCTGGAGTACTGTCCAGTTTTGGACTTCCCAGTTCAGGAGAGACAGGAACCTGCTAGAAGGAGTCCAGTGGAGAGCCATGAGGATGACTGGGGGACTTGAGCATCTCCCCTACCGACAGAGACTGAAACCCTGGGGCTGTTTAGTCTGGAGAAGAGAAGTCTGAGAGGAGATCTCATCGATGTGTACAAATATCTGAGGGATGGGTGTCAAGTGGCTGAGGCCAATCTCTTTTGGGTGGGCAGCAGCAATAAGACAAGGAGCAACAGCTACAAATTGGAACAGAGAAGGTTTCACCTCAACATGAGGAGAAACTTCTTTACAGTGAGGGTGACAAAGCCCTGGAATAGGCTTCCCAGAGAGGTTATGGGAGTCTCCTTCTCTGGAGACTATCAAAAGCCACCAGGATGCTTTCCTGTGTGGACTACCCTAGGGGATCCTGTTTGGCAGGGAGGTTGGACTGGGTGATCTCTGGAGGTCACTTCCAACCTCTGAGGTTCTGTGATTCTGTGCATTTGGGCATTCTGCAGGCTTGCAGCAGCTGGGAGTGCAGGCTTGCCTATTGAGCAGAGCATATGCTAACCCTGGCAAAGACTTTCCAAGCCCAGATTGTGAACTGCTTACAAGGATGAACAGCTACTTAGAAGCTAACTGCTTATTGTCTTCACTGGGCTTGTGAGGTGGAGGACTCCTTTCTGGTGAGCGTACAGGGTCAACATTGCAGCCCTTAGTTCTTATTCTGTAAGTAGCTGCTGGTGGGTTTGCTTGGTGCTGTGAATGGTCACAGTGGATGACCAAAGTGAGATCTGAGACTCAAGGGATCAATAACTTCTAACACAAAGAGGACAAAGAAGAATTCCTTTTACCTCAACTGCCTTACCTCCCTCTGAGGAGATGTTCCTTCAAAGTAGCAGGCGCAGCCAAGCAGTTCTGTTTCAGCAAGCCATCAAAAGTTATAAAAGTCAGTTACATAAACGTTCGAATCTGGTGACATTTTGATTCCAGCACTGTGTGGGCAGCCTGGTTTACAGCAGAGCTTTGCTAAACAGGCGATCCAGTTTTCCAGGTAATTAAAAGTGTTTGCACAGGCTAGCAAATTTATCTTTTGAAACCATTTTAGCACTAGTGCTCTCCAGAGTGGTATCAGTTGACACAGTGCATAATCTAGAAGAGACTAATTGCTGCATGATTTCTAATTTTTCTGCAGTCATGTAAATGAGCTGAAGGCTGCGCAGGTGGAGCCTATTAGAGTGAATGATTTTGCTCTCACGTTGTTATCTTCATTTGCTGTTGTCTTATCAGCTCAAAGGAGGAAATCTGCTGCCATGAGAAGCAGGCAAGGGAACAATGTCTGACTGAAAAGTCTTGTTTCATTATTTTTTAATTCATCCAGTACTACCTGCCTAATGCAGTTTTCTGATTACCATGCCAGGCAGCCAGTAATGCAGTTTTATTCAAATAAGGGAAGCAGTGCTTTAATTTAAGCTAAGAAATCATGCACATTTCTTACCAGGCAACAAGGATTGTGATTCAATAATACATGAATTTAATAATGTATAATGGTAGACTTTGCAGGTACTAAATAGCAATATCAGAATGAATTAGTATGCTGTGTTATTCTAGAGGAGTCCATCTCCTTTGTGCATGTGCTTCTTCTCTGTCTCTGTTTTGCTTTTCCTTGAGCGATTTCACTCTCAAACAAGCTATGCTTTAGTTCCAGAAAGACACCATGGCACATTCCCTAGCCCCTCTTTTGGCTGTGCCTTATAACAGACCATGTGCAGCTGTCCCATGGCATGCAGAATCATAGAATGGTAGGAGTTGGAAGGGACCTCTGGAGAACATTGAGTTCAACTTGCCTGTCAAAATAGGATTGGCTAGAGCAGGTCATACGGGAAGTCATCCAGATGGGCCTTGAAGTCTCTGAAGAAGGAGACTCTACAACCTCTCTGGACAGCCTGCTCCAGAGCACTGGCACCCTCACACCAAAGGAGCTCCTCCTCATGTAGAAGTGGAACTACCTGTGTTCCAGTTTATATCCATTGTCCTCTGTCCTGCCACAGGACACCACCGAAGAGACCAGCATTTTCATCTTGACACCCACCCTTCAGATCTTCATAAGCATTAATGAGATCTCTTCTCAGTCTTCTCTTTCCCACACTACATGGCCCCAGGTCTTTCAGCATTTCCTCATCAGACAGGTCCTTCACTTCCTTAAGCATCCTGGTAGCCTTCTGTTGGACACTCTCCAGTACATCTCTGTTCATCTTGAACTGGAGACCCCAGAACTGGCCACAGTGCTCCAGATGCGGCCTCATCGGTGCAGAGTAGAGGGGAAGGAGAACCTCCTTGGCCCTGCTGACCACACTCTTCTCAATGTACCCCAGGATGCCAGTGGCCTTCTTGGCCACAAGGACACAATTCTGTCCCATGAATCATAGAATCAAACAGGTTGGAAGAGACCTCCAAGATCATCCAGTCCAACCTATCACCCAGCCCTATCCAGTCAACTAGACCATGGCTAACTTAGTGTCCGCTAGGACTCCAAGGTCCTCTCTATGGAGCTGCTTTTCAGCAGGTCAATCCCTAACCTGTACTGGTATAGATTGTTGTTCCTCCCCAGGTGCAGGGTTCTACCTTATTCTTATTGAACCTCATTAGGTTGCCCTTTGCCCATATCTACAGTCTATTCAGATTTTGCTGAGTGGCTGCACAGCCTAGAAATGTAGGTCTGTAGCGAGAAACAATCATAGACTCGTTAAGATTGGAAAAGACCTCTAAGATCATAGAATCCAAATGCCACCCCAACACTACAAGGATAAGGGTTGGTCTTTTGGTGGATTTGGTCTTTTCTAACCAAACTAGTTCTAACCAAACTACAAAATGAGGGTATATCTGCTCTCTCTGGTTTCATGTGACTTCATAGAATCATAGAATTGTCAGGCTTGGAAGGGACCTCAAGGATCATCTAGTTCCAACCTCCCTGCCATGGGCACGGTACACCTCGCACTAGATCAAGTTGCTCAGAGCCAAACTTCCTTAGGAGACATTTTCCTTAGCCCCTCACATTTAAGAATGCCTGGGTCTCATGCTGGTTGACTCTTTGAGTGGTCTGGGACCGCGCTATGTTGTGTTTCTTTGGCATTCTTGTTCAGTGTGTCCTGCATTCCCCCAGGTTTGCTGGCATCCTTGGTAGCTATTCTTGTTTCAGTTGAAAAGGAAGTTGTCACCACAGTCAGAGAGAAGCATCCAGATGTAAATGGAGAGGACTTGCTGCTTGAGAAAAGAGGATTGTCTGTGAAAGCACATCGGCAACTGCGGAACAAGGAGGGAAACCAAAAAGAAATCAATGGGCCTGATTCTGCTTTCACCAGAAGAGTTTGTAGATCTCAGTCAGTTTCCACTCAGCAGCCTTCCAAAATATCCCCTCAGTGGAATCCCATTGATCTAAACAGAATCATTCCTGGTTCACACTGTCCTTGTAGCAAAATTTCTACCAGTGCCATTAGTACCCTGCAGATTATTCAGACTGAGAGGGTTTTTCAGAACAAGTTCAACTTCCATCATTTATGCTCTTTGTACCCTCCTTGCATTTCACTCATCACAAGCAATAAAAACTTACCGATCGGTTTCACTTTTATTTACAATCCAATTAATTCCCTGGCACAGTGACATCTGATTTAGGTTTGTGACACTGGAGTGAATTGGTCTGAGGGGGTTTTTTTGTTTCTTTATTTGCTTGGTTTTATAAGCAACCTGTTTCCTTTTTTTAAAAAAGTTTTACTTCACTTAATTTTATTATGAATTTAATTTATTCTGATTTTAATTTTTTACTTATTTGTATTCTATTTTAGTATTTACTTATATTGTTTTATTTTTTTACATATTGTTTTTTATTTTTTTTTACTTATTTTATTCTACTTTATTTGATTTTGGCTTATTTATTCTATTTTCTTTTATTAATTTATTTTGTTATTCATTCTGCTCCTATATTTTTATTTAGTGTTATTTTATTGTATTATTTGTTTTATCTCTCTCTTTCCTCCTCAAGTTGATCATGTCCTTTTATTGACAGTTTAGGAAATAAAACATTTGTATTCCTTAATAAAGTTTCCCCTAATTCTAAAGTGCCCCTGGGAAAGCTCTGATTAACTGTACTACACTCAAATGTAGAATGAACTAATTACTATTTCCATACCAAGAACTTTCAGAAGACAGGATTATGTTGCTTTTTAGTTCCTTTGTGTTAGAAGAGTACTTATGCATAATCATAGAATTGTCAGGGCTGGAAGGCACCTCAAGGATCATCCAGTTCCAGTGCCCCTGCCATGGGCAGGGGTACCTCACACTAGATCAGGTTGCTCGGAGCCACATCCAGCCTGGCCTTAGAAACCTCCAGGAATGAGGCTTCTACCACCTCCCTGGGCATCATGTGCCAGTGTCTCACCACCCTCATGGTGAAGAACTTCTTCCTAACATCCAATCCGAAACTACCCACTTCTAGTTTTGCTCCATTCCCCCCAATCCTATCACTGCTCAACACCCTAAAAAGTCCCTCGCCAGCTTTCTTGTAGCCCCATTCAGATACTGGAAGGCCACAATAAGGTTTCCTTGGAGCCTTCTCCTCTCCAGGCTGAACAGCCCCAACTCTCTCAGCCTGTGCCCATAGCAGAGCAGCTCCATCCCTCTGGTCATCTTTGTGGGTCCCTTCTCTGGACACCTTCCAGCATGTCCATATCTTTCTTGCATATCTCTCTCTTGTAAGAGAGGCTCCAGAACTGGACGCAGCACTCCAGGGAGGGTCTAATCAGAGTGGAGTAGAGGGGCAGAATCCCCTCCCTCACCTTGCTGGCCACACTTCTCTTGTTGCAGCCCAGGATACAATTGGCTCTCTGGGCTGCAAGTGCACTCTAACAGCTCATGTTGAGCTTCTCATCCACCAATACACCAAGTCCTTTACTTTGGGGCTGCTCTCAAGCCAGTTCTTTCCTAGCCTATGTAATATCTGTGTGTAGATGCTACATGCCTATGTGTGCACACATACTACAAGTATGTGGGGATTTTGAAGAACATAAAAAGATTAAAATCTGTTCCTTTTGTGTTCAGGACATTTTACTTAGATTTCTTTTTGACAAGAAATTATGCTCATCCTCTGTGGAGAGAAGCTTGCTTAAGTTGGAAAATAGATCTCCTCTTCTGTTGTCCTGCTCAGTAAAGCTCTTGTTCTGTTGTGAAATCTGTGGGAGCCTTCTCCAGGGACAAAATCAGAATGTGGAATTCATTATGTATCACCTAGTGCCCCATGTGGAGTGCTCATCTGGATTCCTCCAACACAAAAACATGCTTTATACCATTGCAGGGAGTTGTGAGAATTTTGAAGTCAATCCAGCTCAGAGATGGTATATCAATGGCAAATCCTCTTAGCTCTGGTTACAGATCAGGATGTTATTTCAGCAGTCATATTTGGGAGCTGTTCCATTAACACCTACAGCAGTAGATGTGGATATATATTTGGCTAGTGTTTAGGAGGGTCTGTTTGATGACTTATCCTGAAGCCAGGGATTTAAATTCTGTTCTTACTTGCACCTGTGCATCTCCATGGAGTTTGCTAGTTTAATATATCTAGCATACCATCTTCTCTCTGCCAAGGCGGGGACACTTAGCTCAGTGGAGACACTCTCTGTCTTAAATCATCAATATTATATCCTGTTAACACGCTCATATTCCTAAAATGTTCTTATTCAGTGGTGCAGTCTTTCAATATGGATTTACTTCAGGGACTAGTCCAGCTTACTAATGTCAGTTTATGAGGTGCTATGTTGCCCTTTTCCTTCACCTTGTAGCTCACAACTTGTAGACCTATCCCTTGGCTAGTAGCCTGTTTATGGAGGAAGGTATAGGGTCAGGCAAGCTGGTTTTTTTTTTCCTAGGCCACCATTCACAGGGGAAGATGTGAAGAGGATTTCCAAATGACTGTTCCTTCCTGTAGCAAGAAATGATGTTTTGTGGAGTGTTTGTGGGGTATCTTGTAAGTTAAGAGTTGCTTACCTGATGCTGGATTTGGAGAGGTAGGTAGCATACAGGGGGAATGTGCTTGGAAACCACTAACAACCTGAATGGTACAAATGGCATACAGAGGCACAGCTTAGCCAGACATAGTTGTGCTGAGTAGCAAACACAGAACAAAGGCTGGAACAATTTTTCTATGAAGACAGCCTGGAGAAGAGAAGACTCTAGGGAGACCTTAGAGCAGCCTTCCAGTACCTGAAGGAGACCTGCAGGAAGACTGGGTGAGGACGGTTTAGAGGGGCTTGTAGAGTGACAGGATGAGAGGTAATGGATTGAAACTGGAGCAGGACAGATATAGGTTGGACATCAGGAGCAAACTCTTTACAATGAGAGTGGTGAGACACTGGAACAAGCTGCCCAGGGCTGTGGCTGAGGCCCCATCCCAGGTGACATTGAAGATGAGACTTGCTGTGTCCCTGAGCAGCCTGCTGTAATTGGAGGTGTCCCTACTGAGTGCAGGGGGGTTGGACAAGATGGCCTTTGAGTGTCTCTTCCAACTCAATACAATCTGTGAATCTGTGAGAGCCAACCAGAGAGATGCTTTTCTCTGGCAAGCCCTATTTAGAGGGTTGTCAGAGCTGGATTGGGACAGTGCAGAAAATGACATTTCATATTTTCTCTTGGTACGTTGAATGTGGGACAACTTTCTGGGGCTTATAACTGTATCTCAGAAGTGAGCTGAACAACAAGTTTAACATACTGACATTTAACAGCTTTTAAATCTTGCTTGCTGGCCAAAGAACTTTCATCGGCTCATCTGAAAGCCTTAAAGGGCATGGACATTTCTGCTTGTGAGTGCTACATTGGCTTACTGGTGGCATGAGTTCTGCTCCCTTATTTCTTGCTTTGGGTTTGCACTGAGTTGTCAAAATGTCTGTATTCTAGATAGCTGCAGAGGTGAGAGGTATTTCTGTGTATCTAAGCCTAGAAAAGGAAAGGGAGGTTGCCAGGGGGTGTTTACCCCAGTGGTAACAGTGTTAGTCATGGAACAGTCATTTCAGTTGGAAAACACCTCTAAGATTATTGAGGCCAACCACTAACTTCAAGTCTGGTCTTCAACCATGTCCCTCAGCACCACATCCCTTTGTCTTTTAAACATCTCCAGGGATGGGGATTCCACCACCTCTCTAGAGAGCCTGTTCCAGTAGTTTTGGACTCTTTCAGTCAAGAAGATTCTTCTAGTAGCTGAACTAAACGTCCCCTGCTGCGCCTTGAGGCCACGGCCAGAGAAGGGCCACGAGGACGATCAGAGGGCTGGAGCACCTCTTCTATGAGGACAGAGTGAAAGAGTTGGGGCTGTTCAGACTGGAGAAGAGGAGGCTCCGAGATGACCTTATTGTGGCCTTCCAGTATCTGAAGGGGACTTACAGAAAAGCTGGGGAGGGACTTTTTAGGCTATCAGGTAGTGACAGGACTAGGGAGAATGGAGCAAAGTTGGAGGTGGGGAGATTAGGACTGGACATGAGGCGGAAATTCTTCACCATGAGAGCGGTAAGAGTCTGGAATGGATTGCCCAGGGAGATGGTTGAGACCCCATCCCTGGAGGTATTTAAGGCCAGTCTGGATGAAGCTGTGGTCAATCTGATCTAGGGTAGGGTGTCCCTGCCCATGTCAGGGGAGTTGGAACTAGATGATCCTTGTGGTCCCTTCCAACTCTGACTGATTCTATGATTCTCTTATCACTTGTTCCTACAGAGAAAAGACTGACCACCACTGGTTCCAACTTCTTTTCAAGCAGGCTTTGTGTGTGAGGAGACCTGTGTGATGAACTCTTTATATACTTTCAAGCACTACTTAAATAAGTGCTTTTAAACACCAAACTAATAACCAAATTAATTTAATCTGTTATTTTCTTGGCTTTCTTGATATGCATTTCTTATGCTCTGTATCGGAAGTTCTCTAATGAGCTGACCTTCTGTCCATATTGTTAACTCATCCATCTCTTCTAACCATGAATCTTCTTATACTTGATTTTCTGCATTTGCTTTTGTATTCCTCTTGATCTCTCAGTTCCTGGAGGCATGTGTTCAAAGAAAATACTGTTTTTCCCTAAAGAGCTAGTCCTCGTGGCTGGGGGAATAACCATGGCAATATGGCTATTAGAGAATGCCATATCCATGAAGGCATATTAAAGAGTTTTAAAGAAGATGACTGCTTTTCCCAAGAAAGATTGAACCAGATGATCCTTGAGGTCCCTTCCAACATGATATTCTGTGATAGGTTATTTTTAGTGTATTACTCTATCTCAGCTAATCTCATGATTTCTAGATGACTGTCCTATGATTCTGAGATGCAAGAGACATGTCAGGGATGGGAAGGGATCCCAAAAGCTCACCCAGTCCAACCCCCACCACCAGAGCAGGATCACCAGATCACACAGGAACATATCCAGGCAGGTCTTGAATATTTCTAGAGAGGGAGACTCAACAACCCCTCTCAGCAGCCTGTTCCCTCACAGGGAAAAATATCCTCCTCATGTTTACATGAAACTTCCTATGCCTCAGCTTCCACCTATTGCCCCTTGATCTGTCACTGGGCATTGCCATTGACTTGGCACTTTGGGACATGATTTAATGGCCACAGTGGTCTTAGGTAGACAGTTGGACGGACTGACTGACCTTAGAGGATTTTTTCAACAGAAGCAATTCTATGAGCCTATGATTCTATGCCTTCCTGGAAGAGCTTGAGTGTCTTAATTTCCCAGTGTGGAGAAACAAAATAGATTTTGGAAAAAGGAAGTCAGTTAATCTGCAAAGGAAAAAGAAATAAAGGAAAGGGCAGGAAAAAATGGAAGGCATAAAGTGGAGGTGAAGAGGGGATGGAGTCAAACAGTTTTGGGGAGCAGAAGGCTAATCACAGTTTGTCTAAGGAAGATGTTTCTGTGTGTCCAGAAACCTCTGTCTTGGCAGTGTCTGCAGCTGCTCTGCAAGGTTCCTTCTCTGGATTTAGCCTTCTGGGGGAGGGGGTTCGCATCTGGAGCTTGTTAGGTTTGGAGTGCAGCAGCTGTCTCTGGCACTGTTCTGAATCCATGGGGAAGAGTAGGTGAATGGTTTGTCTGAGTCTTGGTATTTCCTCTCCTCGTGTCCCCTACTGTATCTCATGCCGCTCCTGCTAAGTCTCCCCCTTACTTCCCTTAGGATCTTGGCGGTGTGACAGGGCTGAAGTGACATGATCAGGAGCTACTACTGCCTTGATTGTTCTATAGGCACACTAGGAATGTTCTGGAACAACTTGAATTAAGGATAAAAGCCTCCAGAGGAAGGATGAAACAGTGAATTATAAAATCACAGTTAACAGTCTTTTTAAAGGACAAAGTTGTATGGGGTTTGAGTGACAAGATTCCTTCTTAGTGCACAAGTCTCCACTTCATAATTTGATCTCCAGATGGCTGTGATTATTCTCAATCTGGAAAAGTATATTAATGGAGGGGGGTTGTTGGTTTTTGGTTTTGTTTTGTTTTGTTTTAATTGCGTGTGATATGAATTCCCTTCATAATTGAAGCTATCAGTTTTTCTTCATTGCATTCAAAGATAAATTCATTAGAGAATTGTAGACTCTTCCTACCAGACAGGATTGATGTCCTCTTCTTAGCTTGTCAGCTGTATCATTTTGAAATGCAGGGTAACTTTTTTCTTTAAATAACTAGATGGATAAGAGAAGGACTTGTTGAAATTCGTTAGAGCATAAACTATATCCTGAGAGAATTATACAGCCTGTGAGAAGAGGATTGCCTTCTAATGTGTAGGAATGGTTGCAGCAAAGGTTGAGGCACATGCTGGATGAGCAGAGACTCTCCTCTAATGTTCTGGGACCCCCAGTTCGAGAGTGACATAGAATTGCTTGAGAGAGTCCAGCACAGAGCCATAAAGATGATTAAGGGAGTGGAACATCTCTTTTACAAGGAGAGACTGAAGAGATGGGGGTTGGAGCTTGGAGAGGAGAAGACTGAGAGGTGACCTCAACAACGCTTATAAAGATGTAAAGGTGAGTGCCAGGAGGCTGGAGCTAGGCTCTGCTGTGTGATGCCCAGTGATAGAATAAGGGGCACTGAGTGGAAGCTGAGGCATAGGAAGTTCCATGGAAACATGAGAAGGACTTTTTTCCCTGTGAGGGTGACAGAACACTGGAACAGGCTGCCCAGGGGAGTTGTGGAGTCTCCTTTCTGGAGATATGCAAAACCTGCCTGGATGTTTTCCTGTGTGATCTCTTCTAGGTGATCCTGCTCTGGCAGAAGGGTTGGACTGGATGAGCTTTCCAGGTCCCTTTCAGCCCCTGGCATTCCGTGATTCTGTGGTATGAAGGGAGAGGATGCTGTGGGAAGGAGACTGGCTTGTTTCAATAGCAGAGGAGGAAAAAGAAAGAATAATAATTCTAAACCTAAAATTTCTACACTTTGAGAGTAAAACAGCCCTCTTTTTTGGGGGGGTTTCGGTTGTTGTTTTTTTTTTCTTCCCTTCTGACTATGACTTTCTTGATTTTGGTCTCTCCTGGCTCAGTTCTCTTCTTGGAAGGTGAGGAAATGAGAGACTAAGAGAAGAGCAGTTACGCTTTCTTGCACAGCTCTTACTTGTCCCTCCTCCCGGTATCTGCTCTAACAAGCCATGTAGGTGATACTTCTTTTCTATCTGGCAGGTCACAAAGCCTCTTCGAGGCAGGCTAGGCCCAGTGCCCAATTCTTACTGCTGCAAATCTTTATTTGTCATCAAATCTGTTGTGGCTTGCATGTACCATGTTCTTCAGGCTCCCATGCAGGATGCTGCCCCAAATAAAATCCTTTCTTAGTGAGGAAAGTCTGTATCACAACACATCATGTATCTAGGAGGGGAGGCTTTTCTTTGTTATATTTTTGTCACTTCAGGTGGAAGGGAAGAGAATGTTCATTATGTTCATCACACCTTCTTTCTATAAAGGATGAGACATTCAGACACTCCATTAACAAACTTCTCCTTGTTTATGGTTTTATCTCAAAACAGCTACTTTCGGGTGAGACTGAATGCCTGAGCACCCTATCTGGTGTCAAGCTGACAGTTGGACTTGATGATCTTAGTGGTCTTTTCCAACCTTAACAATTTACTGTTTGTTAGAACAGTGCTGCCCCCAGAGTAGCTTTGGCAAAGTGGTTACAATGATCAGAAGGAGATCATTGGTTGATCTATACTGATATCTGGGGTTGTTCTTTCCCTTCCAACCTCTAAAGTTCTGTGATTCTGTGACTCCTGCAGAATTGCTTTGTGTTGAGAAAGGTGCACTTATAAAATACTAAACTTCATCCAATATCTTGTCCATTTGACCCGATTAGCGCTTGATGTGATAAGGCTGAACTTTGGCAAGCTGCTCCCAGGTGGTGTTTGTTGCTACAGCACTGAAGTGACTCAGCAGGAAAAAGATGGTTTCTGCTGATCCTGTAGATCAGCAAATCATCAGGAGCAGAGTTGCTGTCTTGATCCAAGAGCTGAAAGATTGAATTCCACAATGTGGAAACACATGGCTGCACTTGCGGTGGCAATGAATCTGCCCGGAAATGTAACAGCTCGTAAGACATGTAACCAAAATTGCATTGTTCAAGAGTGGAACAAATTAATTAGATTAAATGGAGTCTTTGTCTGTCATGACTCCAGTGAGAAAATTCATAGGAGACAGGCTGCCTTTTCCTAACAGCTTTCCTCCTTCTGCCCATATGGACTGGAGCTTTGTGTGGTGTTTGGTTTGGTTTTGGTTTTTTTTTCTCTGCCTCTTTCTTTGGGTCTCTGTCCCCAGCTTTAAGAACTAAGGGACTCCTGCTTCTTCCATGGATGAAGGACTAGCAACCACAGCTGGGGAGGAGACAAAGATGAGAAGATGCCTTTCCAACCTCAGCGACTACTCCTAGTCACAGTCTCTACTCTCCATTGAACTTAATCCTTCTTTTGAACACTTTTCAAGCCTTTCTTGCTGCCCTAATCTCTACACAGGTCCCTACCATCCCTCCCTCAGGGTCTTTCTCCTCTTTATAGAGAGCGTTAGAGTCCACAGGGAAGACTTATCTCTTCTCCTTCCTCCTGTGGCACACAGAGTGCATCCTGCTGCGTATAGAGCCCTTCTGTCTCCTGATGTCACTGAAACGAGAAAGACACCATGAACAACCTGCCAATACTGTTCGTGAAGCGGGGGAGAAGCCCTCTTAGTTGCTTGCCGGAGCAGAGCCTGTAGTTCATTGCTTTACTGACTGTGGTTCTGATGAGTTCCTTATGTTAAATTGCCAGGTTATTGGAGGAGTTCTGCTTATGACATTTTTTTTTAACTATTATTTTTACTTTTCTGGCCCTTTCTGAGGACAGGAGTGCATCAGGGGAAGACGAAGGATGTGAGGAAGTAGTGCCATTGAGATTAAAGGGACCAAATTTTACCAGCAATCACAGCAAATATCTGACTCGCTTAAGTGAAGCCAATTACTGTATTATTGCCTCCTTTTGCACTGTGCACAGTAGGGATGTCACTGGATAATGGTTTGCATGTAGAGTTAATCACTTTGATGCATTTCTGACTGATCCCAGCAAATTATGTTTTGGTTCCACTATATTAAACACAAGAGCAGGGGATTATCATTAATAAATCTAAGGCACAGCATGCATAAATCTTGAATAAATCAAATATCAATTACATAGGCAGTATCTGCTGACATCTGCTTTCATCAAATAATATATTTGAAATAGATTTTTTTCCACTTTGTTGGAGTCAAAGAAGTGTCAAACTGGTGTGCAAAGACCCTTACTCCAAAGAGTTGGGTTATGCAGGTGTGCTGTTGCTTGGCAAGCAGCATAAAACAGCCTCTTTTTTTTTTTTTCTTCTTTTTCTTTCCCCCTTTTTAATTGCCTTTCATTTTAATTCATAAATAGCACATTGGCTTCACACAGCAGTTCATGCAGTGATGAGAGGGCTTGAATCTTCAGGGAGAAGCTCTCCTGCATATGTATTGCTGTATCCAAGCATTTTATGAATTGTAGAATGGTAGGGGTTGGAAGGGACCTATGGAGATTATCTAGGCCAACTGCCCTGCTAGAACAGGGTCACCTAGAGCAAGTTGCACAGAAACATGTCCAGATGGGCTTTGAAGGGCTCCAGAGAAGACTCCAGAATCTCTCTAGGCAGCCTGCTCTAGTGCTCTGCCACTTTCACAGGAAGCTATTTTCCCAAGTTCAAGTAAAACCTCTTGTGTTCTCGTTTGCATCTGTTGTCCTTGTCCTCTCATGGGGCACCACTGAGAAGAGCCCAGCTCCCTCCTCATGACCACAACCCTTTAGATAGTGATAAGATTCCCTGTCAGTTTTCTCTTTTCAGGTTAAAACAGCCCTAGGTCTCTCAGGCTGTCCTAGTCAGAGATGCTCCAGTCCCCTCAGCACCTTTGTGGCCCTCCGTTGGACTCTCCAGTGGTTCCCTGTATGCTTCTGATAAGGCTGCCATCATACCTGCAACCTTTCCATGTGGCTGGGTGGGGTGAATTCTAGCCTGGGATTTCCTGGGGATTCTGACAGGTGGGAAAAGAAAAAGAGTTGATGCCTGATTTCAAGGGAATTGCAGAAAGAGAGGATTAGATGTGGGCAGAGCCCAGCAGCCTGTGGGTGTTTGAAGGCCTCTGGGCAGGGTGAGTATTTATCTCCAAACACCATATCTCCCTTCCAGGGGCAGGTGGGGTGTTTCTCTGGCTTGTGGGAACATGCCAAGCAGGAGTTAAATGCCATGGTGAGGGCTCTTCCTACTGAGGCAAAGGCCTCGCATGGCTGCAGAAGTGACACCCTCTATTGTGTGCTCTCTCCTGGGTCTGAACACGTGAGCACCATGTCTGCACTCATTCCTGGTCATGTGGAGCCCCAGGGCAAGGGAGGACTCCTTCCTGCACCCTGCAAGGGCTGAACCACTCCTCCAGCAAGGCAAATGATAGAAATAAGGAGCATGGTGTTGGCATACCAGTAGAGCGTCTACAGCTACATTGCCCAAGAAGGCCAGTGGCATCCTGGCTTGTATTAAAAATGCTGTGGCCAGCAGGAGCAGGGAGGTGATTGCCCCTTTGGACTTGGCTTTGGTGAGGCCACACCTCAAGTGTTGTGTTCGGTTTTGGGCACTGCAATACAAGAGAGATGTGAAGGTGCTGGAGCGGGTCCAGAGGAGGGCAACAAGGCTGGGGAAGGGCCTGGAGAATAAATCTTATGAGGGGTGACTGAGGTAGCTGGGGGTGGTTAGTGTGAAAAGGAGGATGCTGAGGGGAGACCTCATGGCTGTCTACAGCTACCTGAAAGGCAGTTGTGGAGAGGCTGCTGCTGGTCTCTTCTCACAGGTTACTGGAGACAGAACAAGGGGGAATGGCCTCAAGCTGAGACCAGGGAGGTTTAGATACTAGGAAAAAGTTTTCCACAGAGAGAGTGGTCAGGGACTAGAATGAGCTGCCCAGGGAGGTGGTGGAGTCACCAACCTTGGATGTGTTTAAGGGTCGTTTGGATGTGGTGCTTGGGGATATGGCTTAAGGTCAATCTTGTGGAGTAGGGTTACAGGTTGGACTAGGTGATCCTGAGGAGCTTTTCCAACCTGAATGTTTCTGTGTGATTTTGTGACTTCTCCGTTACTCCTTTTGTGTTGTTTATCAATGATCCCTTTACCTTATTTCACACACGGAATGCTAGAATGTTAGGGTTTGGAAGGGACCTCGTTGCTGGCTACAACTACCTGAAGGGAGGCTGTAGCCAGGTGGGGGTTGGTCTCTTCTCCCAGACAGCCAGCAATAGAACAAGGGGACACAGTCTCAAGTTGTGCCAGGGGAGGTCTAGGCTGGGTGTTAGGAAGAAGTTCTTCCCAGAGAGAGTGATTTGCATTGGAATGGGCTGCCCAGGTGGTGGAGTCACCATCCCTGGGGATGTTCAAGAAAAGACTGGATGAGGCACTTAGTGCCATGGTCTAGTTGATGGGACAGGGCTGGGTGATAGGTTGGACTGAATGATCTTGGAGGTCTCTTCCAACCTGGTTGATTCTATGATTCTATGACCTATGGGGATAATACAGTCCAAGCCCCTGCCAGAGCAGGATCACCCAGGGCAAGTCACACAGGAATGTGTCCGTGTGGGTTTTTAATGTCTTCAGAGAAGGAGACTCCACAACCTCTCTGGGCAGCCTGCTCCAGGGCTCTGTCACCCTCTCAGTGATGAAGCTTTTCCTTATGTTCTCATGGAACCTCCTTTGCTCCAGCTTGCCCCCATTGTCCCTTGTCCTGTCATTGGACATCACTGATCAGAGCCTGGCTTTGTCCTCCTGACACTGCCCTGCACATCTTTATCAACATTAGTTTCCAGATTACTGGAGACTGGGGTAAGTCTGAGCACCCCACAAAATACTCTCCTATTGAAGGAGAAAACAGGAGAAAACTTTAAAGGCAGGGCCTCAGCACTTCCCTATCCAGCTCTGCTCAGCCTGCTGGAATCTCACATCTGCCTTAGCTTCAGAGAGATGCTCCAAAGGTTGGAAATGCTGCTTACTGATGCAAGTTTCATTTCATGGATAGCAAACAATGCATCTGAAGACCATAGGGACACACCAGATGACTCCTGTGGGGTTTTGTGTAATACATTTCAACTTACATACAGATGTTTTCAAATAGCTGCGTAGACCATAACAAGTGTGAGTAGATGTAGGTGGATTTAGTTTCCTAATTTGGGTGAACCATTTGTAAAGTGTGTTTGTTTGTGAGCAAAATCCTTTCTATTCTATCTGGGCATCTGTTGAATTTGTTAATTCTGTGTAAATATGCAGATATCAAAATTACACTATGTGAACATCAAGCCAAAAGGAAAGTAATAGCTTTTCTCCTAGTTTTTTGAAAGATCTGTTAGCCTCTAAATTAGTAATTTCAACAACTCCAAAAATTCGTTGACTTCTCCATTCACAGAGCTAATATCCCATGGATTCATCTATTTTAATGCAGCTTACTTTCTCATGTGCCTGCTCCTGACAGGCACTGGAAGCCACTGGTCTGATCTGTGTGAGGAATTTATAGGAGTACTGTCCCTTGGGAAATGGTTTGAAAGTACCTCACACTTGCTATCATCTGTTGCATTCCAAATGCAACCAAAACCAAAACAAATAAAAAAAGGCTGTGTTATTTCTGAGCCCTGAGGATGTCTTTTGGTAGAGATGGTCCAGCTGTATCCAGGGAGGGAGGGGCTCCACTGCAACTAGGAAAACTTAATACAATAAACTACAAAGAAATAACACAAGGACTGCTTTTGTTTTGGTGGTGGGAATGTTTAAGGTGTTCACAAAGCACACCTGAGGCTCATACTCATGTTGGATTTCTCTCTTAAAAGAGAATAAATTAAAATATAAATTCTCTACTCAGCTGCCTGCTACAGTTCCCATTGCCTTCTGTGAGTGTTATTCCTCTGCAATTGGGAACAGGTTCTTCTTCCCCCTTGCAATTTAGTAAGTCCTGCAATTGCTGACAGGTGTCATGATATGAATCCAGGGCTGACAGGACTTGCAGCGGTGTCACCATATAGAATACTTTCCCTGTTGGAGGAGGAGCTGTAGTTCAAATGAAACTAGACATGAGTTCAGATTTTGGCTGTTACTTTCCAAACACATATGGAGGTTTTAAAAGCTTTAGAGAGAAATCATGATAAGAACTGGTTCACAAAGCAGGAATCTTCTGAGGAGTGATCCAGTGTTGAAGCAGATGTTGTGTTGACCCTCAGTCTTTTCTACAGAATCATGCAGTCACAGAATGGTAAGGATTGGAAGGAACTTCTGGATGTCATCTAGTCCAAACCCTCTGTCAAAGCAGGATCACCTAGATGAGGCCACACAGGAATGCATCCAGGTGGATTTTGAATATCTCCAAGAAGGAGGCTCCACGACCTCTCTGGGCAGCCTGCTCCAGTGCTCTGGCACCCTTAAAGCAAATAAGCTTTTCCGTAAATTCAAGCCAAACCTCCTGTCCTCCTGATCTCCACCTTTTAGATACTGACAAGCATTGGTAAGATTCCTCCCTCAATCTGTTCTTCTCCAGGCTAAACAGTTCCAGGTCTCTCAGTCTCTCTTCATAAGAGAGAGATGATCCAGTCCTGTCAGCACCTTTGTGGCCCTCTGGATTCTCTCCAGTAGTTCCCTGTCTCTTTTGAACTGGGGAGCCCAGAACTGGACACAAAAGGTGTGGCTTTAGAGTAGTGGGGGGAAATAGCCTTCCTTAAACTGCTGGCCACAGTCTTCTTAATGCACCTCAGAATATTGTTGGCCTTTCTGGCCACAGTGGCACATTGCACTCATGGAGAACTTGATGTGCACCAGCACTCCAGGTCCTTTTCTGCAGAGCTGCTCTTCAGTAGGTCAACTCCTAACCTATACCAATAGAAAAACTTGAGCTGTCTTCATTCTACTCCACAAGAAGATGTGGAGAGGACATCAGAAGAGATTGAGATCTTCGTTTTTTTTCTCTTACAGAGGTTTAAATCTCTGTGTTTTGGCACCTTGTCTCCGCTGCATGTACACATGTGTCTATGTGCCAGTGGAAGGGAAAAGCTGAGACCGGGGATGGTTTTCACAGCCAACAATTGCAGCCAAGTCACATTTAGTGTACACAAAGTACGAGGAGAACAGCGCTTTTCATTTGATTTTTATAAAGGATTTTTCCTTCTTCTTTCCTTCTTTTTTTTTGTTTCTTTCATGTGGGAGGTATGTGAAGCATGAATTTTGTCTCAGTGGATCACAATCAGCTTGCCCATGAGTCAGCAGGGTGGCCTTTAATTTACTTTTCATGCATTTTCTTTCTTTATTTTGCTGAAATGATTTGGGTTTTAGTTTGGGTTGGTTGGTTGGTTGGTTTTAATCTCGGTGGAGCCTCATCATCATAATCCATTGCCACAGGATACTAACCTGGAATGGTTCAAACTCTTGAGTTCAGTCCTAATGTTAGAAGACAAGAAAGAAGGGGAAGTGAAGGGAAACATTGAAAGCAAGTCCAAAAGGCTGTTTTCAACTCCACCTAGCTGCTCAGGGTATCCATGAGAGGGATGGGAGCAGCCAAAACTGCCATCAAGGAGAGCATTGCTCACTGCTGCTGGGCTTCATGTCTCTGAAACAACTCCTAACTGCATTAAAGTGTAGAGATAGGTAGAGAATAGCATCGGTAGGTACTGAATGTGGTCATACATACAGTCTGCCCTTGGACCAGATGAAGATCTTTGCTCAGGGCTTGACCTCCTCTTTGCCACAACCTCTGGGAACCACCACCACAGTTTCCAGGGGTGGGAGAAAAGTACTTCCTAGCTTGACACCTGAGGTAGCTCAGTTTAAGGAGACAATTTCCCCAGAAGGAGCTTGGCCATAAGATCCCAATCAGGGATTTGATTTGAAAGGAAAAGAAAACAAAATACCTAAGGTTTGTGTAAGGTGGTGGGAGATTGAAAATGCTGCCATTTCCCTGACCTTGCTTCTTTTTCTGCTGGTTTAATTGATATCTAGCAATTGTTTAAAGTGGCTAGCAACAAGAATGCTAGTATTTACAGTCATTAGCAACTCCTCATCTTGCAAAAAAAAATAACCCTATTGAATATTAAATTAAATTAGACTGTTTAATTAATACCATCTCAGGGTTGTGAAATTTCCCTACTCTTCAGGTTTACATGGATGGTAGAATACACACTCATAAGCTTAAAGTCAGGTATGGGACCAAGCTGACACGATGTGTTACTGAAAGCAGGGAGATTTGTGTAGTGCAGGCAGTTTGCAAGACCTTACTTTTGCAAGAATGAACATGGCAGGCTTCCCAGATCTGTTATATTTAGTTATTTATATGTACAGACACATATATAATCTGCCTTTTACTTAATTAGCTAATGTTTGTAAAGTGCTTTGAGGATTAAGTGCTATATAAGTGCTAATTATTATTATCTCTCAGTATGTCTTAGTAGACAAGGTCGACCAAGAAAGATGTTGAAGAACATATCTGCTGATGAAGAAGGGGTAGACTGTCTGCTCTTCTACCCTCTCCCCACCCTCCCCTCCTCCCCTAAGACAGTGGTAGGAGAAAGGAGTTCCTTAAAGGTGCATCTTGGTGAAACCCTGGGCCAGATTGCCTGGGAGGTCCTGTAAGTGTCTGTCACTGAACATCCTTAAGAACAGGATCAACGAGCCTGTGTAAAGGAAGACCTAAGTGTGACTAATCTTGCCTCAAAGGACTAGAATGTGCCGTATGGTTTCTGGAAGTCCCTCCCAGGCACAGGAGGTCTGTCAGTTTGATGTTTCCCTGGGTCCACACAAGTCAAAATGCCCCTGAGCCAAATATGCAAGGACAGCAAAGAGCAGGACAGCACAAAATGTGCAGATGTTTGTGACCCATCTGGAAAACTCTCCACAGAGGTGCTGAGGTTTTGCTTGCAATCCTCTTTGAAAACATCCAACGAGGCTGCAGTGTGCTATTGCCATTTGCCTGCTGTTATCACTCCTGTAGCTAAATGCACAGTGTTTGTGATCAGGGACTATCAGATCTCTCGGTCTTAGGCAGCAGCTTGAGCTGCCTTCACATTCGTAGCTGGGCTATGAGCTGGGTTGATGTGCTCATCACTGCTTTGTTTCACTTGCTTGGGGACCACCAGCATCCACCCAAAGCACAAGCCATGGGCAAGTGAACTGCCAGTGAAGAAGTCCTCAGCTGCCTGACCCATGGTGTGTCTCAGTCTCCTGGTTTATAATGAGTTGAGAGTTTTCCCATTTTCACTTTTTCCCTTCCTTGGTACCATGTAAGTGACTGCTAGGTGCAGTAAGAATGATACAGTGCATAGACAGTGCCTTTCAACTTCCTTTATGTTTGGCAGTCATCAGTTAGCACTCATAAAATCCTTTCAGGGAAAATGGATCACAGAATGGTTTGGATTAGAAGTGACCTTAAAGATCACTTAGTTCCAACACCTCCCATCAGCCCAGATTACTTAAGGCCTCATCCATTCTGGCCTCCAACACCTCCAAGGAGAGGGCATCCACAGCCTCTCTGGGCAACTTGTTCCAGTGTCTCACCACCCTCACTGTAAAGAGTTTCTTTCTAATCTCTGGTCTAAATCTGTCCTACTCAAGCTTCAATCCATTGCCTCTCACCCTATCAGTACAACCCCTTGTAAAAAGTCCCTCCCCAGCTTTCTTGTAGGTGCTCTTCAGGTATCAGAAAGGCACACTGATGTCTTTCCAGAACCTTCTCTTCTCTAGGCTGAACAGCCCCAACTCTGACAGCTCTCTCCCCAGAGGTGCTCCAGCCCCCTGAATGTTCAAATGGTTGTGTTTAATACACGCAGGCACTCAAATATACTTAGAACTCCATGTGCATGTATCTGTCCTCGAAAGAGAAGGAACAAAGTGAGGCAATAAAAGATTCAAGTGAAGCCCAGAATGCTGGCATCACATTCCATAGTTTTGGTCAGATGCTGTCCATGAGAACAGCAAAGCAAATCACATTTCTTCTTTTCCAGGCATCTGACTAATATTTAATTGCTCTCAAATGTTTATTTCCACACTTGTGTGTAGGTACATCCATGGTAACATGGGTGTATGGTGTTGTCATTTGATGTGATATTTGGTTAAGTGGATCTCATTACCTACAAACTTTTTAATTGCTGGCAGGTATGAACTGGTTCTCAAAACTTCTGTTGGCCAATATTGCTCTTTGTCTTCTTTATGCTTTCATTTCTCTCCTTTTGCAAAAGATGGGCCCAGAACTTTGCTCACTTTTACATTTAGTATAAACTCTCTCCTTCAGCAAGCCCCACAGCACTGTCAGGAGCACGCAGGAGGATAGGGTCCAGCAGATACAACTTGGTGGCAGCCTATGCCAGAAGCTCCCATGGTAGAAAACATAGACCTCAAATCAAAGGAGTTCACTTGACCTTGCCAGACTGTTTTTACTGAATAGTTCAAATGTTGGGGGTGGAAGGGTGGTGCTGAATGCAGGTTTCAGCCTGGCTCACCCTACAGCTACAACCTGGTTTTGTTAATTTTTCATTCCAAATATAGGTAAAAGAAAGAAGGACAATTAGTTAAAACATTAGACATGGTAAATATAAAGTGCTGCTTTCATTTTGATAGACTTTTTTTTCTCTTTTTACTGCAGGGAATTTTTATAACCTCCCCTTTAGTTTGGAAGTCTTTTAAATAAGTAGGATGAACGGTCTTTTGGGGGGAGAAAAGAGACACAGTGATTTGAGATAGGCTGGCATTGCTATTTCTCCTCTTGCAGCTAAAGCTCAGGCTTTTCTCTTTGATGACAAAGCAAATACACCGGGAAGGGGAAATAAAAGAGCCAGGAACAGTCAGCACCAGAGACAGAAGCTGTTTTCTTTTGTTCATTGGCTGCTACAGTCCTGCCGGCTGCCTTGAGACATGGCAAGCTCAGCTCTGCTGGATGGTTTAAGAGGAAGGTGTTCAAGAATTGTGTGGACATAGTGCTTGGGCACGTGGTTTAATGGCCATGGTGGTCTTGGTTTGGAGATTGGACTTGGTGGCCTTAGAGTTCTTTTCCAACCACAGCAGTTCTATGATTCTGTGTTGCTTCTCACTCCATGTTTTGTTTGTGGTCACAGAAGTGTGGAGAAATCTTTCTTTATCAAAAGGACAGCGGAAGTCAATCAAAGAGCAGAAGTAGGGAGCTACCTGAGAAGCAGCAATGCAAAGCAGTATTTCCAGTGCCACAGCATTCCAGTAAAGGTGGTAAAGAGGGGACCACTGCCAGGGTCCTGTTGCCTTGTTTACTTGGGTCATTAGCCAAATGATTTCTCTCAGACAAGTGAAGGTGGTGGTGCTGCGCAAGAGGCAGTAGTGACTGGCAAGCAAGAGGAAGACACTCCTAATTTCTAATTGTCTTCTCTTCCCATGGATTGCTGACTTGGCCCTCTAACCTACACACTGTCCCTGGGAAGGACAGGTATTAGTAAACCTGGGACATGTTCCATTAAAACTTTTTCTGGGTGTTGCAACTAAACCAAGGTGTAACTGGCAATTAGGCTTTGGTTCTCTTAGAGACCTTTGTGTGGGTAACACCCAGCACAGGAACAAGTGTTGTGGAATTAAAAGACTTCTCTCATGCCTGCTGAATTCATGAGAGCAGGGGCTGGACCCTCAGAAACTGACTGCAGAGGAGGGGGAAGGAAGAACGAAGCTCTCTGACTGATGAGCTCAGGGGATTCTCATCACTGAAACGAGCCCAGCCACATTCACGTGGCCTCCACCCTTTACATACTGGTCAGGACTGTGAAGCTTCCCTCTCAGTTTTCTTATCTCCTTGACAGAGAGATGCTCCAGTCCCCTCAGCATTTTTCTGGCTCTCTGCTGGACTTTCTTCAGTAGTTCCCTGTCCTTGAACCAGGGAGCCCAAAATGGGCACAATACTCCAGCGTGGAAGAGGATGACCTCCCTTGACCTGCTGGCCACATTCTCCTTGATACACACCAGAATATGATTGGCCTTGGCACATTGCTGGCTTATGGTGAAGTTGTCCACCAGGACTCTCAGATGCTTTTATCCAAGAGCTACTTTCCAGCAGATCAACCTCTAACCTGTACTGGTGCAGAAAGTTGTTCCTCCCATGGTGCAGGACTCTATGCTTGTCCTTGTTGAACTTCATGAGATTCCCCTCAGGAAGAATCTGCACCCTTTATCATTATATTCTAATGAAATATCATTTCATTATTGTATAGATATACATATAGGAGCTCAAAAGATAGCTCAAATGCAGATTAGACATAGAGTTAGAGCTCAGTTGCTCAGTTGCTCAGTGAAAGTCAACAAACTCCTCAAAGGGCAAAATGAAAGTTTCCTTTTTGTGTAACTGGATTTTCAGGGTAAAAAATCTGGTTTCAGAACTCTTCTGGATAATATGTTCTGGTTGGTTATCAGGACTGTCCACTGCCAAAATAAATATGCTTGTATCAGAAGGGTTACAATGAAAACAGAAAAGCAGAGAGGAAGGTGGCAAATATGTGGAATGACTTGGTCATGGGGGCTACTGAATAGTTTGTGTGAGATACCAGTTAGCATTAAAATAAGTAAAGCTTGAGTGATCCTCATAATGATCTGTATGCTGGGGAACAAGTTCCTACTGAATCACTTGTGCTGCTGTTTATACCACTACAACTGGAGGATTCTTCAGTTTAAAGTTTAAATCAGCCAAAACCCCCACATTCCCCCCCACCCCTTCCCCTGCTCTCCCAGCACTCGCAGTACACAACTGTAGTGTGAAACTCCTCGTCACAGGATGTTGTAGAAGCCAGCGGTACAAATGGGTTCAAGAAGGGATTAGGCAGATTCGTGGAGGAGAAGTCTATGGGGAGCTATTAAAAGTTGTGATCCAGATGCAACCTCTGCCTCAGAAAGTCCCAAAACTACTGATTGCTGGAATCTGAGAGGTTATACCAGAGGGTGGATCACTGTAATTGCCATGCAGCTTCTGAAGCACCCACCACAGAGCATGGGGAAGATGAGATACTGGATTGAATGGGCTGTCCGTGTCTCAAAATGGCTCATCTGTTTTCACATTCTTAGTTTTCTTTTGAGCAGTGAATGGCCAAGTGACCTCATTTTTCTCTCCTCTAAAAGCTGAAATTTACTCCTGCCAAGAAATTCAGATTTCTGACTGCTTGGGCCACTCAGGACAGGCTGCTTGGAGCTGGCACAAATGCAGTGCAGCATACAAAGTTCTTATTCGATACTGACCTCTGTGACTGCCCAGGAACAACTGAGTATGCAGCCCAGATCAGTGGCTGGATCTGCCACTTCCTTCTGGCTACAAATGCTCATTTACTTCTATGAGTAAAGACATTTGAATAAAATTTACTCCAAACTTATTTCCAGGAGAAAAGAAGCTTACTGCTTGCTGTACCTCTTTCCTTAGAGCAGATAATGCAGGATTAAACAACAAGGTTGGTGGATGGAGGGAAGTTTAGCTGCCTGCATGTGCAGCACCACAAGGTACTGCTCTAAAAGCTGACTAGAGAAGCTTAGAGCTGGTGACTTCCTGCAGTATTGGCCTTGTTTCACCTATGCTGGGTGTGGGGTTGGAAGTAACCTGCTGTATATGTAGACAGCATTACATACATCCTCCTTTCCAGCTAGCACAAAGGCTGACCTCACTTAGCCTGGCTTGCAAAGAGTAATGGATTCTTCACAGTAAGGAATGAATTAAACAGGTTGCAAACCATTTCCTTGCAGAGCATCAATTCGGGACACAGGCACTTATTGGCCCAAGCAGACTTTTTTGGCAAAACTCAGATTATGGAATCATTTTGGTTAGAAAAGACTTGTAAGATCATCGAGTCCAACAGTTGACCCGATATTGCCATGGCCATTAAACCATGTCCTGAAGTGCCATGTCTACATGGTTTTTCAACACTTCCAGGGATGGTCACTCCACCACCTCCCTGGGCAGCGGGATCCAGTGTCTGACCACTCTTTCAGTAAAGGTGTTTTTTGTAATATCCAGTCTAAACCTCCCCTGGACCATCTTGAGGCCTCTACATTGAAGGAGCAATGAAAAGAACTGAGACTCAGCAGGTTGTCCCTTGGGCAGTACTCTCCAGGTTTGGTGCTATGTGATCAGGCTCATGTATGATGCACTAGAATCATAGAATGTCAGGGGATGGAAGTGACCTCAAAAGATCATCTGGTCCAGCCCCCCACCCACAGCAGGATCACCTAGAGCAGATCACACAAGAATGCATCCAGATGGTTCTTGAATATTTCCAGAGAGGGAGAATCCACAACCTCCCTGGGCAGCTGTTTACAGTGCTTTGTCACACTCACAGTGACAAAGGAGTGACCCACTCCTCAGGTTCACATGGAATGTGAGCTAGATGACGTTTGGAAGTCCCTTCTAACCCAGACCATTCTGTGATTCTATTCAGACTCCAGAATTTGCCCCAGGAAAGGCCTTGGACCTGGGCACCTATACACAAGCCATCTGAAATTATATGGAGGCTAAGCTCTGCTTTTGAATCATTTCCAGTGCCTGTGTGTTTACCAAAAGTTGTCCTCTTCTCTCCCTTCCTCTCAGCATCATCTCCCTTAATTTTTCATAACTGTTGCCAATGGTGGGGGATGTGTATGTCAGAAAGAAATGAGGCCTGAAAAAGTGGAGGAAGAAGCAGAAGAGCTGTACCTGTTCTCCAAGTGCCATAGTTTAGATGGGGGAAGGAGCCATTCAAGTTTCTGCCTTGATGTGTGAATGTGAAACACAGCCATGTTCTGGATCCTGTGCGAATTGTACATCTGAGTAATGCCTTTTGTGTGCTCAAATTCTCAACCACATCATTGTGTGAAATACACAGGTGTTTTTTTGTTGTTGTTTGGGGATCTTGGTTGATGGGAGGTTGACCATGAGCCAGTAATGTGCTCTGGTGGCCAGGAGGGGCAATGCCATTCTGGGGTGTATTAGAAGGGCTGTGGTTGGTAGGTGAAGAGAGTTTCTCCATCCCCTCTACTCTGCCCTCATGAGGCTGCATCTGGAGTACTGTGTCCAGTTCTGGGCCCTGCAGTTCAAGAGGGACGTAGAACTGCTTGAGTGAGTCCAACACACAGCAACAAAGACGATGAAGGGAATGCAACATCTCTCTTACAAGGAGAGACTGAAGGGGCTGGGACTTGGAGCCTGGAGAAGGGGAGACTGAGAGGTGACCTCAACAATGTTTATAAAGTTGTAAAGGTGAATGCCAGGAGGCTGGAGCCAGGCTCTGCTGGGTGATGCCCAGTGAAAGGACAAGGGGCAATGGGTGGAAGCTGAGGCATAGGAGGTTTCACATAAACATGAAGAGGAATTTTTTCCCTGTGAGTGTGACAGAACACTGGAACAGGCTGCCCAGGGAGCTTGTGGAGTCTCCCTCTTTGGAGGTACTCAAAACCTGCCTGGATGTGTTCCTGTGTGATCTGGTCTGGGTGAACTTGCTCTGGCAGGGGGTTTGGAGTGGATAAGCTTTGGAGGTCCCAGCCCCTGATGTTCTGTGATTGTATTTAATATGTGTATTGGTTGCTGTCCCCTAAAGCTGAATGTTTTGCTTCTTTCTGAAGGTGGGAGGGTATCTGTGTGCTATTTGAGTGGAGGTGATGACAGTAGTTTCCTTGAAGCCAGAGTGTGGAGGATACACTCAGATTTCTGCCAGAGTGCAAGGAGTTAAAGGCAGGGTCTTGGGAGCTCCTTCAAGTGCAAAGATATGACTCAGTGACAGGGCTCTACTGCCCGACCAACAGCAAATAATCTAAGGGACAGGAACAGGCATTGAGATTTCCTGTTGTGATACTCTGTGGGACAGCAATGTGTCCTTGTGGCCAAAAGAGCCAATGGCATCCTCTGGTGCAGCAAGAAGAGTGTGACCAGCAGGAATAGGGAGGTTCTTCTCCCCATCTGCTCTGCCCTGGTGAGACCACACCTGGAGTACTGTGTCCAGTTTTGGGCTTGCCAATTCAAGAGAAACAGGGACCTGCTGGAGAGATTCCAATGGAGTGGCATGAGGATGATTTGGGGACTTGAGCATCTCTCTTATGGTGAGAGACAGAGAGCCCTGAGGCTGTTCAGTCTGGAGTAGAGAAGACTGAGAGGAGACTTCATCAATGTATACAGATATCTGAGGGGTGGGTTTCAAGTGGATGTGGCCAATCTCTTTTTGGTGGTCAGCAGAAATAAGTCAAGGAACAACAGCTACAAACTGGAACATAGAAGGTTCACCTTAATGTGAGGAGAAACTTCTTTACAGTGAGGGTGACACAGCCCTGAACCCCAGAGAGGCTGTGGAGTCTCCTCCTCTGGACGCATTTCTGTGCAGACTGTACTAGGTGGTTCTGCTTTGGTAGGGTGGTTGGATGTGATGATATGTAAAGGTCCCTTCCAAGCACTAAAATTCTGTATTTCTGTGATTCTGTGAATTCTGTCTAATTCTAAGTAAGGAATTGCAAGCTTGCTCCAACTGGTAGAGCCCACCAGGTTTGTCTGCTCTTCCCCCCACCTTCCCTCCTCCAAATATTTGCTCTACAGCTGCTGTGAAGTGATGTGAATGACCTTTGCAGAAAAACTGCACCAGCTGTTCACCCATTAAAACTCAGCATCAGAATCAGCCTTAATTGTTGTTGTGGCTGAGACTCTTCACGCTAGTTCCTGGTGTAAAGGTCTGGTTTCCAGTCACCCTCTGTAGAAGCTTATAGAAGGTCAAAAGCGAAACCTGGGAGGTAGCATGGGGAAGCTGGCACCGCAGCCATTTGCTCTGCACTTGCTGGCAGAGGTGCCAGTTTTAATGCCAGTATAGATGAGGGTTGTGGTCTACTGAAATGTATATCAGAAGGGTTTTGCAAGAAGTGTTTATGTTCCACATCAGCAGTCAGCTGAAAGGTGAAAGCTTAAACTTGTCAAATGTATTTTCTTTTAATCAGTGACCAGTAAAAGAGGATGGATGTTTACAGGTCCTGTGGAGTCTATTCTCTTGGGTTAGGCTCATTATTGCAGCCCTCAAGAAGTCCTAACACATCATGGACATCGTAGATTATCTTTTGGAGCACTGAGAAATGTAATACAGACTGGGGAAGGAGGGTAATGCCTTTTCCTTCTTTTTAGTTATGCATTGTTGGATACTGTTCCCAAATTTATTCTTCACAAACACAAGTTTCAACCTCCTGTAGTCACCAAAAGCAGTTAAACCTTTTAGATCAGGATCCTGGTCTTGATGACAGTTAAGCATATCTTGGAGCCTTGGAGATGGAGATGTGGAGAAAAAAAGTGAAAGCCAAATGCCAAGGTTAGCTCTTGTGGGAGTTTCAACCTCCCTATTCTTCTTTCAGACTGCTGGCTAGAAGGCATTATCTTACTTCTTGTTCTTGCTTCACATGCTTAAGTGAGTCCTTTCCCACATTAGTGTCCCTGGTATTTTTTTGCCTTGGTGTTCCATGATAACTCCTTTCTGGCTAAGAAACAGTGATCGTGCCTGTACCCACACCCAAAGGCTAAGTTGTCCTCTTGACTTTTCCACTTGCTCATGACCCCACTACCTGTGTCTTCTTGCTGTGTTTTGAATTCCCAGCTTTTCTATGGGCAGAACATTCCAAAGCAGGTAGAGGGGAATTTGTTTCCTCTTGCCTTTCCTCCTGCAAATAACATTCAGATGCTTTTGACACCTAAAGATTTAACTGAGGCAGGCACATGGGATCCCACACATGTACATCAGTGTCTGTTCCCACGGGATGAGCTCAGAGCTCTGTCCTCAGACCTGAAGGGTAGGTAAAAGGCAACTGGTTTTAAAACTACTTTAAAAGAGTGTAAATGTTTTTTGACTCACCAGGTCCTTGAACAGCTTGTGATGTTCTTTAAAAGAGAAATGCCTGATTTCCTTCACCAGCTCCAGAATAGAATCCTGTCCTCTGGGATGGGTGGAAGGTTTGCCTTATGCTTCAGGAAAACCACAGGGTTGGAAAAGACCTCTAAGATCATCACATCCAACCATCAACCCAGCACACTCACTCCACTAAACCATGTCCTGAAGTGTCACGTAGGGAGGAGCTTCAACCTGCATGTAGCCTGACAGAAGCCTCAAGAATCTCTCGAGGGATTTTTTTCCTCCTTAGCAGGATTTTCTGGCCTGTTTTAGAAAGTTTTCTTCTTACTCTGCCTCAGACAGCTCTAAGGGCACAGGCAAGGACACTGTCAGCAGGGAAGCTGAGTTTATTGGCTATGGATCTTGTGATTTGGATACTTTCTGCCCTTTTTTGAAACGATTCTTTGGTTTTGAAAGCAAATGATGGCTGTAATATAGTGAATTGGACACTAAATTTCTATTAATTCATAAAAACTAAAATAGAATCCATTAGGAGCAGTTTGGTATTGGTGTGAAAGGAGATGTAAATTATCTACTATCATGCTTGAAATGCAAAAGCTAATCATGTTTGGCATTAGGCCAGCTACCATTAAAGTAATTATTTTTAATCATCAGCACTTGGTGACATGAATACTCATATTTGTTGATTTACTGTGGAAAGCACTTTATCTAGTAAATAAAAAGCTGAGAAAATATACATTTTGTTTTAACGATAATAATAATTATTCTGATAAAAAGAGACTTGCTTTTATGGAGCCAAGACGTTGCTTGCTGGCCTCCCATCCCTCCATAGAATCAGCCTGAGCTAGTGCCTGTCGTATTAAATGGGAAGCCCACTGGATGTGGAGGGGTTTGGATCTTTTTCCAGGGTGAACTCTACATTTCTAATTCTTTTTCACATTACTAATAGTGAAGGGACTTGGGGATTGTAATAGACAACTCAATATGAGCCAGCAGTGTGTCTAGGTGGCAAAAAAAGCTAATGGCATCCTGGCTCTTGTTAGAAATGCTGTGTCCATCAGGAGCAGAGAGGTGATTGTTCCCGTGGACGTGGCTCTGGTGAGGCCACACCTCGAGTGTTATGTTCATTTCTGGAAATCTCGTTACAAGAGGGATGTGCAGGTGCTGGAGTGAGTGCAGAGGAGGGCAATGAAGTTGGGGAAGGGCCTGGAGAATAAATATGATGAAGAATGACTGAAGGAGCTGAGGCTGGTTAATGTGAAACAGAGGAGACTGAGGGGAGACTTCATGGCTGTCTACAGCTACCTGAAAGGAGGTTGTGGAGAGGTTGCTGCTTGTCTCTTCTCACAGGTAAATAGTGATAGAACAAAAGAGAATGGCCTCAACTTGCCACTGGGGAGGTTTAGACTGGACATTAGGAAACATTTTTTTCCCAGCAAGAGTGGTCAGGCCTTGGAATGTGCTGCCCAGGGAGGTGGTGGAGTCACCAACCCTGTATATGTTTAAAATTCATTTGGATGTGGTGCTTGAGGTATGTTTTAAGAGTGAACTTTGTAGAGTAGGGATATTGGTTGGACTTGATGATCCTGGGGGTCTTTTCCAACTTGTATGTTTCTGTGAGCCTCCTGAACCACTGCTGTTGAGTGACATTTTGTTTAGTTGGTTTGTTGGGGTTTTGTGAGGGAGTTGAGATAAATTCCAGCAGAGGTGTTAGAATCATAGAATTGCTTTGGTTAGCAAAGACCTCTAATATAACTGAGTCCAACTCTCACCCCAACACCACCATGGCCATTAAGCCATGTCCCCAAATGCCATGTCCACAGGTTTCTTGAACGCCTCCAGAGACAGTGACTCCACCACCTCCCTGGGCAGCCTGTTCCAATTCCTGACTACTCTTGCAATAGATTTGTCCTACCAATCTAAAGCTGAGGTGTTCTATCGTTATTTGAAGATAAATGCTGTAAAATATTTTAAATAACCTGTAATTTATGTTTTAAATCCAAAATTTAGCATACCTTCATTTATTTCTTTCAGTGATGCTGAGACTCCTAAGTGTCCTATGTGAAGTCTGTAAGTGGAGGCATAAGTGCTTTGCTTATTGTAGAAACATAGAGGCAGTTCAGTTGCAGGACCTTTGAGATCAAATCCAAGCATTCTCTAACTCTACCAAGTCTGGTACTAAACCATGTCTCTCAGTACCACATCTCTGCATCTTTTTAAGCAGATTCTTGGATGGAGATTCAATTTGTACTCAGCACTGATGAGGCCATACTTTGAATACTGGGTTCGCTTTTGAAGCCCTCACTACAAAAAGGACATTGAGGTGCTGGAGTGTGCCCAGAGAAGGGGAGAAAAGCTGCTGAAGGCTCTAAGAGAAAGGTCTGGTGAGGCATGGGTGAGGGAACTGGGATTGTTCAGTCAAGAGGAGGCTGAGGCTGAAGACCTCATTGCTCTCTACAACTTCTTAAAGTGAGGTTGCAGTGAAAGGGGGTTTAATCTCCTCACCCTAGTGTGAGGTGGTAGAACGAGAGGAAATGGCCTTAAATTATGACAGGGGAGGTTTAAATTGGATATGAGGGAAAATTTCTTTGCTGCAAGAGTGGTCAGGCTTTGGAATAGGGTGGTGGTGGAGTTGCTTTCCCTGGAGGTGTTCAAGAAACCTGTGGACATGGCGTTTTGGGATGTAGTTTAATTAAAGGCCATGGTGGTGTTAGGTTGACAATGGAGTTAGAGATACTTTCCCAACTGAAACAATTCATGGAATCTATGATGCCATGAATAGAACTGGAGATGCTGGCATTGTATGCTAAAATGTTACTCTGAAATTTGGAAGTGTTAAATAAGCAGTACATTCTGGAAACATCTCATGGATGTAACTGGATAAATTAAACCAGTGGTCCATCTTCCTGAAATAGCTGTGTCTGGATTGAAGAAAGCAAGATATAGACTGGTTTGGTATGAAATATACCTTATTTAGGTGAAAATTACTTCATTAAGCAATCAGACAGTCCGGATTGTTTAGCCTGGAGAAGAGGAGGCTCAGGGGGGACCTCATTGCTGTCTACAACTACCTGAAGGGAGGTTGTAGCCAGGTGGGGTTGGTCTCTTCTCCAAGGCAGCCAGCAATAGAACATGGGGACACAGTCTCAAGTTGTGCCAGGGGGAGTATAGGCTGGATGTTAGGAGAAAGTTCTTCCCAGAGAGAGTGATTGGCATTGGAATGGGCTGCCCAGGGAGGTGGTGGAGTCACCGTCCCTGGAGGTGTTCAAGAAAAGCCTGGATGAGGCACTTAGTGCCATAGTCTAGTTGACTGGATAGGGCTGAGTGATAAGTTGGAGTGGATGATCTTGGAGGTCTCTTCCAACCTGATTGATTCTATGATTCTATGATTTGGCAGAGAGTGGATGGAAATGAAAGTAATTCAAGGAGGGGAAATGGTTACTGGTAGGTAAGGCAAAACCAGAAATAAAATACTTAGTGTTGGGCTGTTTGTGATTTTTAAGGAAACAGCAACTGATTCTTGAGTGCAATTAGAGTAGAATAAAAACTTATTACTGGGCGTGGGACAGTGTGGGAATAGTGTACGCTCAGAGTCTCAAAAGCAATTCCATCATCTGAGTGTTTTGTGCATGCCACATTAGATAAGACCGAAGTATCATAGAATTAAAGGTAGAGGGTAGGAAAGGACCTCCGGACTCCACCTCTGGTGACGTCCAACCACCCTGCCAAAGCAGGATCACCCAGAGCAGGTCACACAGGAACAGATCCAGATGGGTCTTGAAAGAGTCTGGAGAAGGAAACTCTGCAAGGTCACTGGGGAACCTGTGACCTTATTGTGGTCTTTCAGTATCTTAAGGGGGCCTACAAGAAAGCTGGGGAGGGACTTTTTAGGATGTCAGGTAGTGATAGGACTGGGGAGAATGGAACAAAGCTGGAAATGGGTAGATTCAGACAGGATGTTAGGAAGAAGTTCTTCACCATGAGGATGGTGAGGCCCTGGAACAGATTTCCTGGGGAAATCTGGTGGAAGCCTCATCCCTGGAGCTTTTTAAGGCCAGGCTGAATGAGGCTTTAGACAGCCTGATCTAGTGTGAGGTGTCCTGACCATGGCTGGGGAGTTGGAACTAGATGATCCTTGTGGTCCCTTCCAACCCTGACTGATTCTATGATTTTAATCAGTGTTTTTAACTAATGTAGGTCAAAGATGACGATCAAAATTATCAATGTTTTCAGTTGAATTTGAAAATAAAACGTACTTGGATTTTTCTGAAGGCCCAAATCTTCTGCATTTTAACTCTTGGACAGTGCTGTGAAAAGTGAAGATGTACTCTTTTCCTGTAATGATTCAGTCCTGTTTAAAGCAGGAGCTGAGACACTTTTCTAGTGATTCCTCAAAAATGGCAGGTTCCCAAGTCTAGTAATTCCTTTGAGCATTGTGTCTACTCCTGCAGGTGATTCTAATATCAGCTTCACTGATTTCTTATCAGAACTTTAAGAAAAAAACGACATTTTGAAAACTTTTCATGAAGATTTTTTGCGGGGGATGTGAAAAATCCTCTTCTTAAGCTTTATGAATCATAGAGTTGCTTTGCATGGAAAAGCTCTTTAAGATCACCCAGTCCAACCATTTTCTAACTCTATTAAGTCTGGTGCTAAAACATGTTCTTGAGGACCACATCTCCACCTCTTTTAAACACCTCTGGGGATGGGGATTCAGCCACCTCCCTGGGGAGCCTCGATGATTTGGCTTTATTCTGAAATGCATTAGCCATCAGTTTTTTCCCATCATCAAATAGGTTTATAAGGGGGATTCTGAAACATTCCTTTTAGGGAAACTGAAGTGTAGATTGATGACCTGGTCTTTTGATTTTACATGTTATATGATACTATGACTATAAAATCTTAAGAAACAAATTGTTTGCAAGAAGGAAAGGTTCACCTCTTTCATTGCAAAATATTGGAGTGTTTCAAATGTTCACCTATTGTATTTATTGCTTTTTTTTACCCACAGGGACATTGGTTTAGTGGTCAGGGTAGTGTTGGATTGATGGTTGGAGTTGATGATCCTAGAGGCCTTTTCCAACCTTAATGATTCTGTGTATCTGTTTCAGCAAATATTGCATGAACTTGTGAAGAATTTTGATTGACTGCCCGACTATTCCTTCAAAGACTTTTCTAGGCACCTCTCCTTAATTTTGTAGCTCTTTATTTCTCTTTACCAAACCATGCACAGTAAGTTTTGCTTCCAGAGCATTTTTCTCACTGACGTGTCAGCAGTAGAGTGCTGTGCACAACTCTTGTGCCCTGGTGCTGTGTTTTCTTAGGTTTTTGGATCAGGTACTGCGTGAATTGTTTAATAAAATCTGCACTTGTGTTTCCCTTGGCCAGCAATGGGAGCCCCATTTGGCTTCATCTGAAATTCAGCCTCTGGTCTTGGGCGCTTTGCTAAACCCATCTTCTCCTTCCCCTCATCGGCATGCAGCGCCTATGTCTTTGGCTTTCAAAGTCTGCATGCTCAAGCCAGGGAGTGTCAGTGGCAGATCTGTAGGCAGAAGTGTCAATGTAGGTTACCTTCAGCGTTAGCTAGATGGTGCTAAAGAATTTGTGCTTGTCGTCGCAAAGAGAGCTTTAGAGTGCAGTCCTCCTTGCCATTCCTGGGCTTGGAATTGAAAAGCAGCACTTCCGCTTTGTCCTAAGAGCAAGCTGAGCTGCAGCCAAATGCATACAAGGAGTTAAAAACTAGCGAGGACCTGCTCCGAGCACTTGATGAGTTAGGCCTATTGGTTTCAGTGACTTCAGCGGGTTGCAGATCAGCCCCAGGAGCCTTACGCATACTTGGACATAAAAGAGGTTTCTTTGCCAGCGGAGGACTCCCTCTGCTCTGCTTGTTTCCAATCCGCTGGAGCAGCGATGGGCTTCCAGCAACCGGCGGCTGCTTTGCTTTCTGCTCTTGCGGTGCCTGTCTTGAGAGAGTGACAATCGCCTCTCTCCTTTTGGAGATGTGTTCGGCAGCAACCTGGAAGGTTTTCAGAGGTGGATAATTTAGGAAACAAACCAATCCAAATGCCACCCCTCCAACGTGAGGTAAATGCTCTCCAGTAGCCCAGGTTGCCTTGTTTTCTGAGTGCTGCTGGTTTAGATTAACAGAGTCCTGGCTCTGATAAATACTAACAAAGTGTAACGAATGATCAAAGCTGCATTTACAACCCAATGAGCTTGAAATGATTGATCTGGATGACATAATAATGATAACCAGTGAGACGAGGCATGCAGGATTCGACCCCTCCAGGTACTGGAAGAGAGGAGCAGGTATTAAAAATGACTCCACTTCTTAGGTCATCAGGTTATTCCCATTTTGATATTAGCAGAGGATAAATGCAAGACCCTTGCTTTCCCTCAAAAGAGCCCTGCAGCTGCTTTTGACTGTTCTTATCCCTTTGATAGTAATTCATTGCTTTGTACAAATTACAAAGTTTGGCTGATGACCCAGTATGTAAGACCAAGTCAATTCATGACCCTTCCCTGTGCTGTTGGGGATCTAAGGCTCTTGTCTATAGTTCAAAGCATGGTGGAAGCTCAAGTGTTGTTCTCTGCAAAGCTTCTGCAAGGCTGTACTCACACATGTGAAAGGATTTGGGGGCGTCTAGGGCATGGACATTTCCATCTCAAGGTTTCCTGCCATCTCGCAGAAGACTGGCTAGATGACTAATGGCAGAACAGCTTGCACATACCATAACTGCAATCCTCTTTAGAGCCTGAGCTGCCTCTGATCGCATGATAACCTCTCCAGCCGCAGCCCATCTCCTCATAGCCTTCCAGAATCGTGCTTCTGGCAGACATCTTTTCTTCCTACCAAACAGAAGTACCTACCTACTGGCCTTAGATCTGGCAAATGAGAAAGAAGGAGCCTTCATTTGTAATTGAATGAGACTTCAAAAGATCTTAAAAGTCTTTTCAAACTTAAATGATTCTATGACTCCTTGATGGAATCTCTTGTCTCTTTTTCCACTTTTCAGCTTTGACTGCATGAAGGTGTCTGAATGTATGGGATGCTTACATTCCTTAGCACACCTCAAAGACAACTCACCTTTCTGTAAAGGCAACAGTAGCAGCAAAAGACCTCGTAACCCCAGTGCCTCCCCTTTGCTGCTGTGGAAGATAGTCTATTTGTGCACTTAAGAGATGCCCCCACAGCACCGTGAACATCTTTGCTCTACAGGTCTGGTCACTTGCTTTGGGTTTGCAGTAGCTGAGGATCACTTGAGAGACAAGTCCTATGTGGCTGCTGCACCATTAACAGCCACCAGCTACATCTTTTTCCATCTTTCTTCAGGGGAAAAGAGCATGAAAAAGCATGGCAATTGGAACACAGGCCAAAGAGCATTTAAAAATACTGGGCTGAATCCTCAGCAGGATGTAAGCAAGCAATAACACCTTTCAAGTCAAGAGAGCTTTTCCCATTTACCATCTGAGACTTTTTCAGGGTGGTACTCAGAGGATGTTTGCAGTATCTACATTTAGAAGATGATTTCTCTGCAGTTTCCCGTAAAGTTGACAAGGAGACAGTCAGTCTCTCTGGAAGACAACTGTAGCATTTAAATGAAAATCTGAATTGCCTCATGGAAGAGGCTGTCTCCTTTTTTTTCTTTTATTTTCTCTCCACCTCCACCCCCACCTCTTTTTTCCCTTTACCCCTCTGTGGACCATAAAGACTGTTGCAGGTTAAAGCACCTGAAGCAAACTGCTTAAAATGTGGCCAGCTCTCATGTCACCGCTTTCAGCACTGACTTGAGAGTTAGCTCATCCAGCCATTCCTTGAGGAGTTCCTCAAAGCAGCTCCATCTGTTTGTCCAACCTTTAAAAAAGCCATTTAGGAATATCAAGTAGGACTGACAAGTCTGTG
Source organism: Tricholaema leucomelas (assembly GCA_013400475.1). NCBI lineage: Eukaryota > Metazoa > Chordata > Aves > Piciformes > Lybiidae > Tricholaema lacrymosa > Tricholaema leucomelas. Next base: position 1,096,696 of record WAAF01003895.1, on the reverse strand, counting down.
GGTCCTTTTCTGAAGATTTCTAAGCTATCCCAAAGTCCTTTTACCCAAATGGTGTTGCCGTATATACGACAGTTGACCTCAGACTTAGCTCTCTGAGCAGTGAGTTCAATTAGCTTTAATGCTTTCAACATTTAAATAGTTAACAGTAAGCAAAATCCTTTAGAAGCAGAGGGGGATGAGTACATGTGCGTCTGCTGAAGTTGTCAGGCAACCGTGGAAAAAAAAAACACCTCTAATTGCTTCCAGACAATGCCTTTTGGATGGGGCTGTGCAAGAGCAAGGGGAGCTCACTCTGACAGAGGGACTGCTCCAGCCAGAGAGGAGGCTGCTCCAGCCCTGCCATCTCTCCTCTTTGCTGCCCGTGGAAAAAAAGGGGCTGCTTTGCCCCTAAGCATCCTGGCTCTCCAGCTCTCCTCTTTGCTCCTCACTAACAGCTGAATGCCCAGAATGGTGAGCCAGCAGATCTAAGCTGACTTTCTTAGCAATCGAGGGCTCATCCTGTGGCCTCTCTGCCTTGCCATTTTCCCCCACTAGTAACATTTGAGATCAATATGGGCTGTTGAGTGCCTTAGCTTGTTAACTGATTTCTCCAGACCCTACAGCAGTAAGTGGTGTCATCCTGGCTATAGACAGAAAAATTCCCACAACTTTTGATACATACTTAGCTAAAGGTATAGCCAGAACACAAACCTTCTTGCTTCACTGCCTCTTGTGTTGTTTTCTGGAGCTTGCTCATCTTGGTGTTGGCTGCAAATGGGACTCACTTTCTTCCTTTTTTTTTTTTTTTTTTTGCTGCAGTCAGAAAGCAAAAGCAGAAGGATCTGGGAGAGACAACACCAGAGAGCACTGAGGAAACTTTACTGGCTCCAAACAGCCTTAACAGCCAGTGCCAAAACTGAGGGTGGGGTAATAAAGTCATATCATATATTCTGTGATGACAAGTAGAAGAGCTTCTATTTGAACTACCAGGACTTGGCTCAAGCAAGTCCTGCCACTGGTCCAGCAGCCTCAAAGGTGACTTTTCAGGAAAGCCTGATTTCTGATGAAGCATAGGAAAAAAAAAACCAACGAGGTGGAAAGACAGTCAAAGTATTTAGCTCTAATTAGATTCTGCAGAACTAATTGACTGCTCCCCAAAGCCTCCACCACATTCAGCTATGTTACGGGGATGGAATCAAGCCCCGCGTTTCACTCTGCTTTGTCTCAGCCTCGGGTAGTTCTTTATCAGTCTTTTCTGATATTTAAGTCCTAGGCATTAGAAGTGCAGCTTAAAATGAAAGCTTGGTCTTAGTTTTCAGTGACATGAGGTGATACTTAGTAAGGTTATTACTCTCTGGGAAAATCTGCATTGGCCTTTGTCAGTCCACAATGAAAATACTTATCTCGGTACCCATCTGACTGATTGATTGTGTCCAGTCAATACTGTCAGGTGCTGATGTCTTTTTCTATCTTAGATATCTTTTTTTTCCTTTTTCAAATCTGACTGTGGAGTTGAAACCACTTAAATATTTTATTAGAGAAAATGTAAGCTCAGCATGTAAATTTAGCAGTTGAACTATATTTATATCTGTGCACATACTCATGCTTTTACAGATTCAGAGTTTTTATTTTTTCTAAGCTAATTTAATACCAAATTGTTCATAGAACCGCAGAATTGTTTCATCTGAAAAAGATATCTAAGATCATTAAGTCCAACCCTCAGCCTAACACCACCATGACCATTAAACCATGTCCCAAAGTGCCATGTCCACAAGTTCCTTGAACACCTCCAGGAACAGTGACTCCTCTTCCTCTCTGGGCAGCTTGTTCCAATCCCTGACCACTCTTGCAGCAAAGGAATTTTTCCTACTCTCCGACATAAACCTCCCCTGGCACAGTTTCAGTCCATTTCCTCTTGTGCTATCACCTGACACTAAAGAGAAGAGACTGACCCCCACCTCACTCCAACTTCCTTCTCAGGGAGTTGTAGAAAGCAATGAGGTCTCTCAGCCTCATTTTTTGGTGACTAAACTATCACAGTTCCCTCAGCTGCTCCTCATAAGACCTTTTGGTAAGCATCATTTTATATCAGGACTAGACCAAGTCTCCAGTAAAAGCAGTATTATGGGTTCTTGCAGTTGGAAAGAGCAGAGAATGTAATAAAAGGAGCCTAAAGAAATGGATGACCCTAACAGGGAAGAGATCCACAGGAACATCTTGAGTGAATTCATTGTTACATGTTGACATCCAGCAGAGAAATGGTCTCAGAAAGATTTCTTTCATCATCTGTACAGAAATCTTGGGCAAAGGCCCCTGAAAGTGAAACTTTTAACTAGAAGCTTTATTTTTCTGGATGGACTTAAGAATTTAGGTCACTGTCAACAGCCACTGCAGGGAAGACAGTAGAAGTTCAAGATATTTGTAAAGTGCCACACTTCATCTAGTGCCTTCCCCACTCACAGCTGAACTGATGTAATTGAGTTTATGAGGACCCATCATCTGGTTCAGTCTAAAGTCAGCTGGGTTAATTTAAGGCAGGGCTGACTAGCTGGCAGGAGAGAACACTTTAAACCTACCCCAGCCATTACTGCTGCAGCCTGGCCTTCTGCCAGCGCACAGTCTAAAAGGAGTTGGAGTATATTTAGCTGCAGCTTATTCTCTGCCCCCACAACTTACATGCTGACCCATGCCAGCTGTGACTCAAGTCTTCCTGCCCCCCCCCCCCTTATTTTTGACATCTTCCAACCTTTCCTGCTCTTTCAGATTCACGCTGCTTGCTAGCGTGGTATTTATCTCCAACCATGAAAATCTGTGCAGCAGGCTTGCTTGGAAACCTTGGCAAGTCATCGAATTCCTCCTACTTTGTTTGCAGAGCTGCAAAATAAAGTATAACTCCAAATGTCCCTCTTGGGAGCTGCAAGGAGCGATGCTGGACTGGCTCTGCACCACCCTGCTGCACCTTCTCTGTAGACAATGGCAGTGTTACAGTTAACAGAATCCTACTGTAATGTCTTTATACTTGGTGTTAAGATGTCTCTAATTGTTTTGAAGAGTGGTTAAGAGTGGTCCTCCCTACCCATACATGCATGATTCTCTCATTGACTTGCATTTTAAAATGCCTTTTTTTTTTAACAGTAATAGGTTTTAAATCAGTTCATCTAGGGCAGACCTGGGAAGAACTGAACATATTAGGTATAGCCTATAATACTTACCGTAGAATTGTTTTGGCTGAAAAAGTCCTTTAAGATCAGTCAAGCCCAACCATTGTCTAACTCTACCAAGCCTGAGGCTAAACCATGGCCCTCAACACCCTATCTTTGCGTCTTTGACGCAACTCTAGGGGTGGGGAGATTAAACCACCTCCCTCTTTCAGGCTTTGAGAACTCTTTCAGTGAAGTGTCTTCTAATCTTCAATCTAAACCTTGCCTGGGGCAACCTGAGGCCATCTCCTCTTGTCCTATCACCTGTTGCTAGACCAATCCACATCTTGCTCAAACCTCCTCTCAGGGAGTTGCAAAGAGCTATGAGGTCTCCTCTCAGCCTCCTCTTGTCCAGACCAAACAACCTCAGTTCCCTCAGCTGCTCCTCACGGGTCCTGTTCTCCACATCCTTCAACAGCTTTGTTGCCCTTCTCTGGACCTGCTGCAGCACATCAGTGTCCTGTTTGCAGTCTTTCTTGTAGTGAGGGCCCCAAAACAGAATCCAGGACTCAAGATGTGACCTTGCCAGTTCTGAGAATAATCACTTCCCTGGTTGTGCTGAGGGACCTGGGGCTGTTTGGTCTGGTGAAAAGAAGACTTGGAGGGTATCTAATTGATCGTTGTAAATATCTGAGGGGTGGGGGCCAAGAGGGATGGGACAGACTCTGCTCATTTGTGCCCTATGATAGGACAAGGAGCAATGGATGTAAACTGCAGCATGGGAAGTTGCACCTCAACATGAGGAAGAACTTCTTTACTGTAAGGGTCCCAGAGCCCTGGCACAGGCTCCCAGAAGAGATTGTGGAGTCTTCTTCCCTGGAGCCTTTCCAGCCTTGTCTGGATGTGTTCCTGTGCTAGATTCTATGGCCCTGCTCTGGCAAGAGAGTTGAACTCAATGATCTATGGAGGTCCTTTCCAACCCCTAACATCCTGTGATCCTGTATTTATTACTCCAAGAAGAGATACTGCCCTGCTGGCACTAACAAAAAAAATTAGCCTTTACTATGTTGAGGGAAGATTGATCCAGATTCTAGCTTCGTCCACCAAACATCCACTGTTCTTTAATGTTGGAAACTTCTTTCTCATCTATTCCAATTTTGACTTCAATTTTTCATGGACAAAAAAAAAGTCAGGCAGTTTTATAGGATTTCCAGTTATGAGTGACACAAGTTTTAGCACACCTCACAGGCAAGGGAATATGATGAACTTCATTATCTGATAAAAGTAAACCTGAGGGAGCTATTCCTAAAAGTGCCACTTGGGATCAAAGATGAGATCACCTGAGAAGGCAGCAATGGCATCGAAAACCTTTTGTAAGCCAATGACATAAAGGACTTTGGAAAGCTGGCCTGAATTCAGGGGTCTTGACTGGCTTTCAGTGATGTCAGCTATGTGCCTATAATGTAAATGTCTCATTCTTCTTCCTTTTCAGGAATGACTTCCCCCTAATAATAGCAACAGGGGAATTGAAGTGACTTGGGGTGCGCTGTGAGCTAACCGTAATGTGCTTCAGATACTCAATGGCCTAAGGAGCAAGGACTGGGGGTCTTTATCAGGTAGATTTTGCATGTTGGACACCTTTCTCACCCCATCACCACAGCCACAAACCTTTTGGGTTGAAATTCTTTACCTACCTTTCCTGGGGCTACCAGAAGATTCTTACTGTGCTCTGATAAGAGCTCACCTGGAGTACTGTGTCGAGCTCTGGACCCTGCAACACAGGAAGGGCATGGACCTGATGGAGTGGGTCCAGAGGAGGGCCAGAAAAATAATCAGGGGGCTAGAGCAGCAATCATACAGGTTGAGGCAGCTGGGGTTGTTCAGCCTGGAGAAGAGAAAGCTCCAGGGAGACCTAATAGCAACCTTCCAGTGCCTGAAAGGGGCTACAAGAAGGCTGCAGAGAGACTGTTTGCAAAGGCCTGCAGTGACAGGATAAGTGCAATGGTTTGAAATGAGATAAAAGCAGGTTTAGATTAGGTGTTAGGAACAAGTTCTGCACCATGAGGGTGCTGGAGCACTGCAATAGATTGCACAGTGTGGCAGTTTGAGGGATCTGAGGTCCCCCTTAAAGGAAACCATTGGGACAGAGGCCCACCCCAGGATACTGTAATACTGTTATTCTATTCCTTTTCTGGTATCACAGCCTAAAAGATAGTGCCTGACTTCATCTCTCTCCCTTCTCTTCCCTGCCATTCTTGCTTCCACTTCTGAGAGCAGCAGGCTCTTATCTCATGGTCCATGGGGGAATTGGCAGGCAGGCCATTTTAGGCCTAGTAGATTTTATGCTTATTCTACGTGATTGCCTTGTGTATATATGCTCTTGTAAATAGAATCATAGAATCATAGAATCATAGAATCATAGAATGGTTTAGCTTGGAAGGGACCTCAAGGATCATCCACAGGCAGGGACACCTCCCACTAGAGCAGGCTGCTCAAGGCCTCATCCAGCCTGGCTTTAAATGCCTCCAGGGAGGAAGCATCCACAACCTCCCTGGGCAACCTGTTCCAGTGCCTTACCACCCTCACTGTAAAGAACTTCCTCCTAACATCCAGTCGGAATCTCCCCTCTGCCAGCTTAAACCCATTCCCCCTCGTCCTAACGTTACTAGACCGTGTAAATAGTCCCTCCCCAGCCTTCCTGTAGATCTCCAAACGCAATTGAACCACCCCACCCACCTGCTGCTCCACCAATCCGAGTAACCTCTTAGTTAATAATGCTCACCTGTTAGAGCCACTAAAGACACACAATCTACAAAGCACTCTTCCAGAAGGTTTGTTGAGGGTTGTGCTGTTCCTGATTTCTCTCTAAACTTCCAATCAGTGTACAGTGTCCTCATTCTCACTCCTGAAAAGGGGCAAGAGTTGATTCTGTTCTCCAGAACCGGGTACACTCGTGGCCCAAACTGGCACACCAAGGCAGGTGGTTGAGGCTCCATCCCTGCAGATATTCAAAGTGAAGCTCAACAGGGCTCTGGACAGCCTGATCTGGTGGAAGATGTCCCTGCTTACTGCAGAGGGAGTTGGACTGGGTGACCCTTGAAGGTCCCTTCCAACCCAGACCTTTCTTTGAGTCTATGATTCTAGTAATTTTCCAGTGCAGTCTCCTGTATTGCTGACTAATGAGGAAACAGCACTTCAGCAGCTCAGAAAGTCGCTCCCTTGTTGTTGGATCACAGTACTTCTATCTGGGTAACTCTAGGTGCCATCTGCAGCCTGATGTCTAAACTCTGCCGGTTCTGTGTGTACTCTGAAACACAAATCTATGGCAAATGGCTATGGTCCACCATGATGACAACCAGAAAAATCAGTTGAGAGAACAGATTTTACTTGTGAAGGTCAACTTCATTATCAGAGCCCAGTGTGGAGGACGGAGAGGAGAGCTGACACTGGGTTTCCTCCCAGGTGAAACATAGAGTTTTGAGAATCTTCTACCTAAGCTTGCCACTGATGTTTTTGTGCCTTTAGACCTTATGCTTCAGGGGAATTGTGGAATCATTAAGGTTGGAAAAGACCACTAAGATCACCAAGTCCAACTGTCAGTCCAACACCACCATGTCCTGAAGTGCCACATCTACACATTTTTGGAGTCATATATGACAGCTCCCATTTGTAGGAAAAGTCCATCCTTTTAAGCAACACTTTTCAACTCTTTGGGGTTTGATGCACTACCTAAGAAAAGATTGAAATTAATGAGACAAACTAAAAAAGAGAGGAATAAAAGGTTTATAGATAAACTAAGGGGTGTTTAATAGCATGCACAGAGTAGTGCCTAGAGAGCAGGAGGTGGGGATTTTCACATTACCTGCATGTAGCACAACCCAAACACTTTTGCAAATACAAGTATATTAAATAAATTCTCCTATAATATCTACAAAGACAGAGGGAGAGCACCTCTCAGAGCAGAAAGAGAAGGATATGAGCATTTTAGGAAAATTGGAGGGGGGAGGGAAATCAACACATTGATTCAAAACCTGTATTTTACTGTGAGTTGTGTAACTAACCCACATCTGTAGTCTTTCTCCTGCTCCATGTTTGGTGTTCTGCATATGAAGTTACAGTTCTTTACATCAGCTTGGACCCTAATCAGGCCATGGTAACTGCAGAAAGCTCTGGCTGTGGAGGGACAGTTTCTCCAGGCAGACCCACTCAGAAGCTTGTTAGAGCCCACCTGAAGGTGGTTGCGATTCCAGAGCTATTACGTCCCACCCAAGTGTCCATACCACCTGGCAGAGATCTCCAAACGCAATTGAACCACCCCACCCACCTGCTGCTCCACCAATCCGAGTAACCTCTTAGTTAATAATGCTCACCTGTTAGAGCCACTAAAGACACACAATCTACGAAGCACTCTTCCGGAGGGTTTGCTGAGGGTTGTGCTGTTCCTGATGGTCCTGTCCTTTTTCTTCGGCTTGGGATGGAAGTCGCGCCTGACTGGTTGCTGCCTCTTGTTGCTGGTAATGCCTTTCACTGACCCTGGGTTCAAAGTTGTTTGCTGAGCTAAGATCTGTATAAACCAAACTCTTAACAATTTTACCATTTGTTCTAATGTAGCGAGGGGTGAGAATTAACAGATGGTGTCATTATCAAAAGCTGTTCAAGTGTTGAAACAACATAAATCCCACAAATACAGAAAAACAAATACAAGCTGCAGTCAGTTTTTTTCTGATATCTGTGGAATAGTAATCACCCTTTGCATTTATACTGTGCTTTTTTTAATCCACAGCTTTTGAAGTGCTTCCAGATTAGAACTAAAACTCAGCCCAGCTCTATGAGAGAGGCGAGCATAATATTACTTGCTCGACTGAAGTTCAAGGAGTGGTTCACAGTGTTAAAGGCTTACACTGGAGATCTGCACAAGGACTCTGGCTTCTTCTCCTGGCTCTGCTACTGCTTTGGCTGAATGGGCTTGGGTAAGTGGTTTTATTTCTCCATGCTTGAATTTCTCAGTTTCTAAATGAAGACTGAGGAAGTTTTACCTCCTTTATGAAGTGATTTGGTTTTGGCAGAAGAAAAGTGCTGTGTTGTAAGGTGTGGAGGGTGTTATTACCATCAGTGTTGCTCCTAAAAAGCAGATGCTGAGGGTGCTAAATATAAGATACCTGTTCTGGGTTGTGAATATTGGTGTTCTGACTGAAGTCTTTCTAAAAGCTTGCTGTTTAAGTGTCCCAGGGTAAGCAATATAAAACAAAGGGAGGCTTCCCCCCAACCCCTCCTCTCCTGATTGGTATTCTTACTAATCATTAAAAGTTCTCAGGGGCTTTGCATTACAGCTTACTGCATGCTACGTGTTTGTAGCATGCCTGCTTGTTTCCTTTCTGTTGCCAGTGCTCCTGCAGGTGTAAATGAGTGGTCCTGCAGTTAAATTCAGCAAGTAATTGCTGTAAGGAAGAGAAATAAGAAAAAGATTTGAGCTCTCCTTCTAGCACGTTCTGGTTTAGGGCGTTGTGCTGAGACTTTGTTTCAGGATTAAAAGAAACAGATACAGTCAAAATCATCTCTGTTGGTCAAAATGGGTTTTAAGACTCAGTGTTGTAACACTAATGAATCTTATGAAAAAAGTCAGTTGATGATCAGTGCTTTTCAGAAGATAATATTTATGATGCTAATAATATTTGTGTCTTGGTTGGCTCAATCCTGTAGTCCTCTGTGACAAGTGGTTTGAAGATATGTGTTTTCACAATGAGGGAGGAAGGAAAAAGTAAAAACAAAAATAAAGCCCCTCACAACATTTTTTTTTTTGGGGGGGGAACTTTCAGGTTAATCATGGCTAATTCTATCTGCCAAAAAAAAAAAAAATCCCTCAAGTTTGTGTATTTAATATTTCCTTACTTAAAACTTGCATCGTGAAAATATTGTACAGGAGGGGACTTAGCACCATTGGCTAGATGTGTGTTAATGAAATGATCAGAGATTTGAGCAGATGTTGTAGTCCAGCTTCTATCCATGTGCTCTAAAATCTTTAATTCCTAAAAAGTTAGGAGTGCTTCAGTGGCTTCTGAGGAGCAAGTCCTGATCCCTGCTTGGCTGTTCATTAGGAGGGAGCTAATCCATCCAGGTCAGAACTGTGCAGGAAAGTGTTCCTATATCAACACAAAGATGATGATTCTATGATTCTATGACAGTGCTGGAGCCTACCACAAGCCAAATCAGTCCCTGGCTTTGCTCCCAGATTACAGTAGGTAGTCATGAGCCATAACCCATTTGAAAGGCTGGAGCATGGCTTAGTTTCAAGTGGTGTCCAGAAGAGGTGTGTTTTGGGCAAATATTGTTTTTGAATGTGATTTCACACAATTGTCTTCTAATCTGTTGTGTTCAAGTTGCATCACATGCTGGATCAGTCTTCTGCCAGGAAATCTTGATAGTGGCCTGATAATGAGGATGGAGTGGCAAAGAGATGGCTGAAGCCAAGGGTGTCAGGTTGCCTGGTTGGGTACTCTGTGGGCATAGTTTGGTAAACTGGTAAGGATCATCAAACCTGGTAAGAGCTTAAGTCTTGAGTGATGGGTTGTTTTTTTTTATTTATTCATTTCATGGACTCACAAAATGCCTTGAGGTGGAAGGAGTATTTAAAGATTGTCTAGTCAAACCCTCCTGTAGTAAGTAGGGAAAATCCCCAACTAGATCAGGTTGTTCAGTGAGACTCATCAAGCCTAACCTTGACTGTCCCAAGGAATGGGGCTGCTACTACCTCCCTGGGCAATACATTCCAGTGTTCCACCACCTTCATTGAAGTGAACTTCGTCATAATGTCCAATATACATCCATGCTCCTCTAATTGAAAACCATTGCCCCATTGCTACATGCCCTTGTAAACAAATCATCTCCTGCTTTTTTTGTAACCCCCTGGACTTGAGTAAAGCCTTCCTCGCGGTTTCCCACAGAGGGTTTTTGGACAAACTGGCTGTCCATGGTCTGGACAGGCACACTCTTTGCTGGGTCAGAAAGAGTAGTGGTGAATGGAGGTAAATCCAGTTGGCAGCCAGTCACAAGTGGTGTTCCCCAGGGCTCAGTGCTGGGGACAGTTCTCTGATACCTTTATCAATTATCTGAACAAGAGAATTGAGTGCACTCTCATTAAGCTTGCAGAAGGCAGCAGCCAACAGTGTCCTGTCTTCTATTAACAATAGTGTAGCCAGCAGGACCAGGGAAGTCTTCTTACCACTGTAGTTGACACTGGTGAGGTTGCACCTCAAGTACTGTGTTCAGTTTTGGGACCCTTCACTACAACAGGGATATTGAAGTACTGGAGTGGGTCCAGAGAAGGGGAATAAGGCTAGTGAGGGGTCTTGAACACAAATTCTGTTAAGGAGTGGCTGAGGGGGATGAGGTTGTTCAGTCTTCGGAAGAGGGGGTTGAGAGGAGACCTCGCTCTCTACAACTCCCCAAAAGGAGGTTGCAGAGAAGTGGGAGTCAGCTTTTTCCAGGTAACAAGTGATAGGACAAGAGGAAATGGACTTACCTAAACCTCTTCTGGTGCAACATTAAATATTAGGAAAGCTTTCATCACCAAAAGGGTCATCAGCCACTGGAATAGGCTGCTTAAGAGAAGTGGACTCACCATTCTTAGGGGTGTTTAAAGGACGTTTTGATGAGGTTCTTGGGAACATGGTCTAACAGTTGTGTGCAGGAAGATGTTAGGTTACAACTGGACTTGATAATCCTAAGGTCTTTTTCAACCAGGTGGTTCTATGATTCCCCTTCTGGTACTGAAAGGCTAACATAAGGTCTCTTCTCCAGGCTAAACAACTGCAGCTCTCTCAGTCTGAGCTCACAGGAGCATTTTTGTGACTTCCTTCTGAGCCCTGTCTAGCAGATCCATATCCTTTTGTCTTGAAAGCCCCAGAGTCTTGGTCAGACTTTCCTAGCTTGGGCAGCATTTGAGGTTCTATAAAAGTGGGTTTCAGCTGCACTTGATACAAGTCCCCATGAACTGGCAAGCCAGCCTGGAAGCCAGCACAGCATAACCTCAAGTTTGGCAACAAACTGCTGCTGCCAGATGCCTTTGCTGTTCCTGCAGCTTTCTATGGATTCAAGGCAGTTCACTCTTTTTTTTTTTTCCTTCTTTTCTCTTTTTGTTTTTTGAAATACTTTCAGAGTAGAACAGAGTGTTTTGGGTTGCCTAGCCAGAGTTTAGCTGTCCTTTTGCATCTCTGCCAAACTTCCTGTTTTCAGTAAAAAAACAATTTATTATCTTGCTGGTTCTTTAGACCTGAAAAGATTTGCAAGCACAAATAAACTTCTGGAGTCTAAGTTTTGTGTGGATTTCTTTTTTTTAATGACCTTTCAAAGAATAATCTCCCTTGCTTCCTCTCAATTATGTGGTCTATACTAGCAAAGAAAAGTATTTAACCTTTGGGCCGCTAGCAAGATTTGGAAAATGTTTTAATTGTGCAAAACTTCTGCACTCTGAACTTTGAAAGTGGAGATAATAGTGGGGTTGGGTTTTTTCCCCCTCTATTTTCAGGTGCTAGGGCAATAGTATCTCTCTCTGCCACTTGTGTATTGAAAGAGTTTGGAGCAAGTTAAAATTTGCAGACTTTTAAGAGGTGTTTTTAGAAGCTCTAGTAATTGACTAGAAGAGAGTGATACTCTGCCCTGGTCCACTCTACTCTGCCCTGGTGAGGCTGCCAGTTCTGGGCCCTGCAGTTCAAGAGGGACATAGAACTGCTTGAGAGAGTCCAGCACAGAGCTACAGAGATGATGAATGGGATGGAACATCTCTCTTTATGAGGCAAGCCTGAGGGAGTTGGAGCTTGGAGAACAAGAGACTGAGATGTGACCACATCAGTGTTTATAAAGATGTAAAGATGAGTGCCAGGAGGCTGGAGGCAGGCTCTGCTGGGTGATGACCAATGGCAGGGCAAGAAGCACTGGGTGGAAGCTGAGGCATAGGAGGTTTCATGTAAACACGAGGATTTTTTTCCCTGTGAGGGTGACAGGACACTGGAACAGGCTGCCCTGGGGGTTGTGGAGTCTCCCTCTCTGGAGATGTTCAAATTCCACCTGAATGTGTTCCTGTGTCATCTGGTCTAGGTGATCCTGCTCTGGCAGAGGGATTGGACTGGATGAGCTTTCAAGGTCCCTTCCAGCCCCTGACATTCTGTGATACTGTGATGTACTCCGTCAAGGTAGAAATGCTTCTAAAGGGTTATTGGTCACAATCCACGGCCACATGGTCATGAGATGGAAACATCTCTGAGAGGTAGACAGAAGCATTCATTTTCAACTTCCACAGGTTGAGTCTGTAAGAAATTAGGCAGTGGAGATACTCATTGTCTTTGTGGAGGGAAAGCAAGATGTTGTTGCAAAGCAGTGCCCTGCTACAAAGGAATTGTAGAAGAATCCTTAGTGGGACAATCCTCTATCAATCTAAGCTGAGAGATGACAAAATCAAGATCAGCCCTGCAGGAAAAGGCTTGGAGTTCTGGCAGTTGAGAAGCTGGATGCAAGCCAGAGAGACTTGCTTGCAACCCAGAAGGCCAATTGCATCCTGGGCAGCATTGAGAGAAACGCGGCCAGCAGGTAGTGAGAGGTGGTTCTGCCACTCTGCCCTGCTCTTGTGAGACCTCACCGGGAGCACTGCATCCAGCTCTGGGGACCTCAGCACAAGAAGAACATGGATCTGTTGGAGTGGGTCCTAGAGGAGGGCTGTAAAGATGGGTTGAGGGCTGGAGCATCTCTTCTGTAAAGACAGGCTGAGAGATTTGGGGGTTTTCAGCTTGGAGAAGAGAAGATTCTATGGAAACCTTGTAGCAGCTGTCCAATACCTGAAGTGGGCCTACAAGAAGGCTGAGAAGGAACTGTTTACAAGGGCTTGTAACAATAGAACAAGGGCAAACAGTTTTTAAACTAGTGAAGGGTGATTTAGATTGAACAGTAGGATGAAGTTCTTTCCTGTGCAGGTGGTGAAGCAGTGGAAAGGGTTGCCCAGGAAGGTGGTGGAGGCTCCTTCCCTGGAGACATTCAGGGTCAGTATTAAGGGGTGAAAAACCAGATTTCACAGAATGTCAGGGGTTGGAAGGGACCCAAAGAGATCGTCAAGTCCAACCTCCCTGCCAGAGCAGGACCATATAGCCTAGCTCAGATTTAGTTGACAACGTTCCTGGTTACAGCAGGGAAGTTGGGCAGGAGGACCTTTAAAAGTTCCTTCCAGCTCACTGCATTCTATGAATCCCCTCTCTGAAAATGAAACACGGGGAGAAAAAAAGTCCACTGTAAATCCTTGTCATTCATACCCAATGCCACTGTAGCATGCAGGAGCTTAACAAGAGCAAGTTTGTAACATCACCTTTGGCACAAGTGGGTTTTCAAGGTAGGAGGTGGTAATTTGGCAGTAGACAGCTCTATCTCTGTGTGCTTTTAAGAATTATTACACATTACCTGTAACTGTTGAGAAGGTGTTGGAGTCTGTTTTCCGTGCTGTACTTCAAAGGATTTGCACATTCTTTGAAGGTGACTTAACAGATATTAAATGATTCTGAAGGGGAAAGGGGGAGGATTGAAAGCTTTCAAAAAAAGGGCAAGTTTCAAGGCTGTGTTTTAGTGTTGGAAACGAGCTATAAATTCTCAAAGTTTATATGTATCATGCCTCTGAAATGGCATTTATCATAGCAAAGGGAGAAGGAACAATTAGTGCAGGGAAGGATGTTCTTCCTCGTGTCATAGGAAAAGAAAACAAGTACTACGTTTCATAGAGTCACAGAATGGTTTGGGTTGCAAGGAATCTTAAAGATCATCCAGTTCCAACCCCTCTGCAATGAGCAGGGACACCTCCCACCAGCCCAGGTTGCTCAAGGCCTCATCCAACCTGGCTTTGAACACCTCCAGGTAAGGAGGCAGCCACAACCTCCCTGGGCAACATGTGCCTGTGTCTCCTCACTCTAACTGTAGCAAATTTCTTTCTAATATCCAGTCTAAACCTACTCTCCTCCAGCCTAAATCATAGAATCAACCAGGTTGGAAGAGACCTCCACGATCATCCAGTCCAACCATTTGCTCTTGTAAAAAGTCCCTCCTCAGCTTTCTCGTAGGCCCCCTTCAGGGACTGGAAGCAGAAGCCCCCAGAAATCTTCTACTAGTTGTAACATCCAGACTGGATGTTGGCAGGATGTTGCTGCTGTTTTCCTTAGGAAAACTCTACTTCTAGCCATATTCAACATTTTGGTGGCTTTGATTAGGTAATTATAAAATAACAAGATTCTCACAGTGTCAGCTAATAGGAAGATCTGGAAAAAAAATGTTATTTAATATGTAGAAAAAAGACTCCAAAGTCTAAATGATTCTGTCCTTGGTGAACCTGCTTTATCTGGGGGCATGACTCCAGAAGTCCCTTCTTGCCCCTATCATTCTGGGATGACTCTTACTGCTTTGAATAGGACAATACTGTTGATGAAGTTTCTATTATGGACTTGCCAATAATTGTAGGAAACTCTACAGAGTGCAAGGAAGATAAATGCAAGTGGGCTTTACCAGTTGGAAAGATCATAGAATGGCTTAGGTTGGAAGGAGTTTTAAAGGTTACCTAGTTCAAATCCCCCTGCTGTGGGCAGGGACACCTTCCACTAGCTCAGGTTGCTTGAGTCCATGTCCAACCTGGCCTTGAACACCTCCATGGAGGGGAGAGACGTTTCTCTAGAGTTGGTCTTTGAGCCTTACTCCTTTAAAAGCCCAAGCTAGGAGATTTGTCATGAGCTCTGTGCTTATCCTTACGAAAACAAAACTTCTTAAAGGGATATTGGAAATAAATTTTAATGCCACCAGCTTTGAAGCAGCAAACTGCATATAGTACCCTTGGCTCTCTGCTGAATTTGTTAAATCATTCTGCTTTGGAAATTTACTGCCAAATTGTTTTTCTCTGGAGGAATAATTACCATCACTCTTACAAGTGTGTGTCTGTGTGTGGAGGGGTTGTGCGGTGTGCTTCTGTTTGTCAGCAGAGGAATTCATGTCAATGAGGTTAGAGAAAGCTTTTCATTCAGTAACACTGAGTCAGTATCCTAAAAAGAAAGGGATGAGAATCTATTGATTGCTGAATAATGGGCTTGTGCCCTTTTGATGGGAAACACTGCTTTGAGACACTTTCCTGCAAGTAAAATTATGCTGACCTGTAGGGTTTTGTAAATGAAACGGGGATGCTGAATTTAGGCTTCCTGTTAATTTTTATCTTTCTGCGAGAAATTTTGGCTTTCAAGGCTATTGGTTAATAGTCATCAAGGAGGAGGAGAGTTGTTTAGCATCTGGCAGGGCTGAGCCTGTACTAAAAGCTTTGGTTCTGGGTGTCCTTACCTAAAAACTGTTATCTAAAAGCAGGAAAATAATTAATGTGTGCCCAGCAAGGGCTTTGACAGTGGGGAAATAACTGGCATGGGAGTTCTCCTGCTAGAGTAAGTGCCTGGCCTGAGAGGACATGAACTCTCCAGGGAAGAATTTGGGTGGGATACTGGAAGAGATGTACATCCCAGCACTCCAAGTCTCATTTAAACTGACCCCTGTCTCACTCCTGAGTCTAGGGACTAGAGCATTCCTCTGCATTTTTAGGAATGTGTTTTGTTTCAGTGAGGGTAGGCACTCATTTGGAGTAAAGCCCAGAAACTCCAAACCTGGAGCCTTGTGAGTGCTACATCTCTTATGTGCATTGTCCTCCACTTCTTAATGGCCATAAAGCTTCCAGCCTGCCCATATTATCTGTGTGCAGAGCTTTCTCCAGTATACCATAAAGGGAACCACTTGCACACTTCGCCATCATTTGAACTGAATTGCTGTCTTCCTGGACCATGCTCCACATTGTGGCATTGGTTTGAGGAGAAATGTTGACCACCCAGAATAGTTCGAAGTCTCAGTTCACAGGATGTTAGAGTTTGGAAGGGATGTTCACAGATTGAGTCCAACTGCACTGCCAGAGCAGGACCATAGAATCTAGCTCAGGTCACAGAGCTAGATTCACATCCAGACAAGGCTAGAAAGGTTCCGGAGAAGGAGATTCCACGACCTCTCTGGGCAGCCTGTTCCAGTGCTCTGGGACCCTTAGAAGTTCTTCCTCATGTTGAGATGTGACTTCCTGTGCTGTAGTTTACACCCATTACCCTTTGTCCTATCACAGGGCACAACTGAAAGGAGTTTGTCCCCTCCCTCTTGACTCCAAGCCCTCTGAGATTTATAAACATTGATTAGATCCCCTCTAAGTCTTCTCTTCACCAAACCAAACAGCTTCAGATTCCTCAGCCTCTCCTCACAGACTCCAGCCCCTTCATCTTTATAGCCCTCCCTTGGACTTTCTCCAGTAGATCTCTGTCCCTCTTGAACTGGGAAGCCCAAAACTGAAGACAATATTCCAGGTGAGGTCTCAGCAGGGCAGATTAAGGGGGAGGAGAACCTCCCTTGATCTGCTGGATGCACTCCTCTTAATGCCCCCTAGGGTCCCATTGGCCACCTTGTCTGCCAGGGCACATTGGTGTCACATGAATAGCTTGTTAGACACCAGGACTCCCAGGTCCTTCTCCACAGGGCTGCTTTCCAGCAGATCACCTCCCAACCTGTACTGCTGCAATTTATTCTTCCTTCCAAGATGCAGGACTCTGTATTTATTCTTGTTGAACCTGATTAGGTTCTTCTTTGCCCAACTCTCAATCTGTGCAAGTCTCACTGGATGGCTGCACAGCCTTCAGTTCGCAGGTAGAAAGCTGCCCTGGGGGGTGTGTGGTGCTTCTTAAATGTCCTTTGGATACGTTTAGAGTGTAATTTAGAGCCAGTTGGATTCTGCACCTTGCAATGCATGGAGGAAGGAGAAAGGAAAAGGTGGTTGTGGCTCTGTGGCTCCTGGCATCCCTGTCAGGTGCAAGAAGCAGAAGAACAAAGTTTTGCTGAATCTGCTAGTGGCTGCAAGTGACAGAAGCTGCTGGAGCTTCCAACACTTACAATAAATGAAAAGCACAGACTGCTGTGTGCTGCGGTGCCTTTTGGGACACAGCAAAGCCCTCACACAGGTGCCACTCAGCCAGTGCCCCCCTGGAGAAGGGCAGGACAAGGATGGTATCTCCAGTAGTTTGAAGGCTGGTTTGGCTCTTGGCTCGAAATAGATGGTTTAGACATGGAAAAATGACTGTTTGAGTTTGGATCTTTCTCTTTAATTCCCAATGGATCCAAGGAATTGCCTATAAAAGTTTCTACATCTGTTTCTTTCCTTAGGCTCTGTAAGTAACTGGTCAGTCGTTGCTTCTGTCCTATTTGGGGCAGGTGGGAAGTGCTGTATTTATTTACATTTATTCAATGTGTCTGGAACCTAGCCTGGACTTAAATGGCTTGTTTTATAAATCTGTGAGGTGCTTTAACAAATCCTAAGTGCACTGGTTTCATATTTTGGGTTATCTTCTTTGTTTTCTTGGAAGTGGTGGTTTGTTTTTTTTTTTTTTAATAAAACCTTTTTCATAGAATCATTGAATGGTTTAGGTTGGGAGGGACCTCAAAGACCATTCATTTCCAAACCCCTGCCATAGGCAGGGACACCTCCCACTAGAAAAGGTCATTCAAGGCCTCATCCAACCTGTCCTTGAACACCTCCAGGGAAGGAGCATCCAGAATCTTGCTGGGCAACCCTCTTCAGTGTTTTGTGACCCTCCAGTGTTTCCCACCAAAAAAAATCTGTCTTACCACATCAACAGAAACCTCACATCTCAGAAAGGGCTCTATCCTAATGTTGCTGGAAATGACTTTTCAGTGGAGTGTAGATCCAGCTATCTTCATTAGTCATCTGGATGAGAGAATTGAGTGCACCCTCAATAAGTTTGCAGATGACACCAAAATGGGTGGGAGCGTTCATCTGCTTGAGGGTAGGAAGGCTCTACAGAGGGACCTGGACAGGCTGGATCGATGGATCGAGGTCAGTTGTGTGAAATTTATCAAAGTCAAATGTCAGGTCCTACACTTAAGTCACAACAACTCTATGAACACTCCAGACTTGAGGCAGAGTGGCTAGAAAGTTGCACATCAGAAAAGGACCTAGAGATGTTGGTTGACAGCTGGCTGAAGATGAGCCAACAGTGTGCTCAGGTGGTCAAGAAGGCCACCAGCATCCTGGCCTGGGTCAGGAATAGTCTGGTCAGCAGGAGTAGGGAAGTGATTGTGTCACTATACTCAGCACTGGTGTGGCCACACCTCAAAGTTTGAGTTCAGTTTTGGACCCCTCAAGAAGGTCATTGAGATGGCTGGAGTGTGTCCAGAGAAGGGCAACAAAGCTGATGAGTGGTCTAGAGAACAGAGCTGGCTGAGGGAACTGGGGATGTTTAGCCCGGAGAAGAGCAGGCTGAGGGGAGACCTCATTGCTCTCCACAACTCCCTGAAAGTTCATTGTGAGATGGGGCTTGGTCACTTCTCTCTGGCATGAAGTGATAGAATCATAGAATCAACCAGGCTGGAAGAGACCTCCAAGATCATCCAGTCCAACCTAGCACCCAGCCCTATCCAGTCAACTAGACCATGGCACTAAGTGCCTCATCCAGTCTTTTCTTGAACACCTCCAGGTGACTCCACCACCTCCCTGGGCAGCCCATTCCAATTCCAATCACTCTCTCTGTGAAGAACTTCCTCCTAACATCCAGCCTATACTTTCCCTGACACAACTTGAGACTGTGTGCCCTTGTTCTGTTGCTGGTTGCCTGGGAGAAGAGACCAACCCCCACCTGGCTACAGCCTCCCTTCAAGTAGTTGTAGACAGCATTGAGGTCACCCCTGAGCCTCCTCTTCTTCAGGCTAAACAACCCCATGGAAATGATGGGAAACAGCCTAAAATTGTGCCAGGGAAGTTTAGGTCAGATATGAGGAAAAATTTCTTTACTGAAGGAACGGTCAGGCACTGGCATAGGTTGCCCAAGTTGATGATGGAAGTGTTCCTGGGAGTGTTCAAGAAATGGCACTTTGGGACGTGGTCTAGTGACTATGGTGGCGTTGGGTTGATGGTTGGACTCAGTGATCTTAGTTTTGGATGGTGGGACGTGGTCTAATGACTGTGGTGGCGTTAGGTTGATGGTTGGACTCAGTGATCTTAGTTTTGGATGGAAAAGAGCTCTATTCTATGATTGTATGATTGGTAGTGGTTGGAAGCAAACCCTAAGAGGTTGTTTAGTCCAAGATGGAGTATTCTGTACAGTCTGAGCTTTGAGAAGCCGAGACCGAAAGAACAATTCAAACTCCAGGGGCATTTAGGACATCCCGTCTTCACGTACACATGTTCCTGTTAAATGTAATAGTTTTTCTGATGTGCTTTCCACTCCAGACAGCAAAATTTCACCTGAAGTAATCCCACTCACCCCCACTCCAAAAAATCCGAACAACCCAGATCTGAGGACAGAGAGAGACTGCAGCAACGGTGTTTTGCAATAGTTGAGAAGGGGGAAAAAAGGCACAAAATGGTTTTGGTAAGCTTTTCTTGAAAGCTGCATGGCACACCCATGCTTTGGAGTAGAGGGCTGAAAGCTGGCAGTGAGCTGGCTTTTGTTTCAAGGATATGCGTTTTGCAGTTTCTGTCAAAATCCACCCAAATTTGGCAAAGCTGTCAGGCTTTTAACAAATGTGGCTCATGCATATTCAGCAGGAAGGAGTTGGATTTTAGCAGTATGTGAGGCTCTCTGCCCAAAGAGCTGCCCGGAGATCCTCTCTGAATCTGTCTTGGCCCCAGGGCAGGAGTGCTGCAGGCTGGGAGGTGAAAATGCTCTTTCCATGTGCTGCCCAGTTCTTCAGGACTTTTAGAAGATGGACAGCGTTTGTGCCAGGAAGCCTACACCTCTGTATGTGGTTCTTTTTTAACTAAGCGGTCTCAAGAGTTGTCTGCTTTGGATGTAGAAGAAATGGCAAGGCAGAAGCCTGGGCTTTGGTTGGGGAGGTGAAGAACCAGGAAGGTAGGTGCGAAGGAGCAGAGAGAGAGAATGAGCCCTGGCAGGACCAGGCAAAAGGCCAGGCTGTGAGACTCAGGCCAGAAAGATGGGGAATGAGAAAATGAAGTCAGGAAATGAGGCTGGAGGATTAGGTTTATGAGGCAGGTTTAAGCAACAGAGGTTTGCAGGGGAATGAGACTTATATAGAGTGAGTAAAGAGTTGGGTTAAATCAGGTGAAGCTGGACAAAAGTCTACCTTCTGTTATTCTCAAACTGTAAACTTTGTCTCTACTAATTCTGAGTTAAATGCATTCAGTTAACAAAAAAAATGGTTAATTGAGACCGCATCACTGGAGGTGAAGTGCCAGAATCAAGTTGCCTTCAAAATTCAGACCTCCCTACCTTTGATCAGATTCTTCTTTCCATGTTAGCATGCAGTCTACACAAACCAGGGTTGAAGCTATTTGGCCAAGTTCTGTGCTGATGAGAACTAGAACTTTACCGGCAGTTCTGCACTGATTTATACAAATAGCCTAGTCCTATGAACATCTTCCCATCTCTGTTATTTCCTGACATGGCTCATGTCTTTTTAAAGGTAATAAAGATGTGATCTCGTACAGTCAGACTTGTCAGGAGGCTGAAGTTACTTATTAGCAGCCAAGAGCAGAATCTTTCTCTTCCTCTGTAAATTATCTTCACTTTTCTGTGTTTTAAAATGCATCACTTGAAAGTCTAAAATATTTGACAGCCTGCAAATGTATTCAACCTACTGCAGCATTTAACAATGGTCAAATATCCAGGTCTACATTATATACTGTCACATATATTTACTAGATGTGCAAAAATGTCAACAGACAAAGCAGTTGCCTGGAAAATATTATAATAAATGTAAAAATTGTCATCATTTACTGATGGAAATGACCCTAATTTATTTGGACCACTGACATGCATATATATCTTTGCTCTGACTCTTTATTCTATGATTTCAATAAATGGCTTCATTTTCCTGGGATGAGTAGAAATTAGACTGCAGAAGGAAGCAAGTGAAAATTAGTCTCCTTCATTTTCTAAGTGTATTGAGGTAAATATTGGATGAATTTTAACATTCCTGAACATTTAATGTCCTGGGGACATCCAGTTCTTCTATTTGTGTGTATTCTGGGTTTTTTTTTTCCCCTGTTTTTGTTTTGTAAAAACTTGAAATACAGTTTTTTCAGGTGCAACTTTCTGTGAAATCCCAGAAAATGTTCTCAAGATGATTGCTTGGATGTAACTCTGTAATGGAGCTGATTTTGAAGTCACTAGGGCTACTCAACATAATACAGCCAACCTCTTTACATGGTTTTAGGTGGGATACTGAAAGAAGGGATAGATCTGGGCTTTTTTACTTGATTGTTCTCATTGATTTCTTTAGACCATATTTGACTTCAGATTGGTGTGGTGCTGTCTAGGAATACAATCCAGCAAGTACTATATCCAAGTGTGTGTGTATATATATATTCCAGTATCTGAAGGGGGGCTACAAAAAAGCTGGGGAGGGACTTTTTAGGCTACCAGAGAGTGACAGGAGTAGAGGGAATGGAGCAAAGCTGGAGGTAGGTAGGTTCAGACTGGACATGAGGAGGAAGCTCTTCACCATGAGAGTGGTGAGAGCCTGGAATGAGTTGCCCAGGGAGGTGGTTGAGGCCCCATCCCTGGAGTGTTCAGACCCACCCCTGGGGAGGGGTCAAGACCACCTAGGGGTCAGGTTCAAGGTCACTCCACCTGGAGGGTTAACCCTGTACACTAAGGGATCCTGCCTTACCAGGGAGGTTGGACTCGATCTCTGGAGATCCCTTCCAACCTCTAAGGTTCTGTCATTCTGTGATCCCAGTGGATCTTTCTGAATGGGAGTGAGATTCATACTATTCATAGTGAAGTAACTGTTTTATTTTTCCTCTGGTAATTTCTGTGTCCTGATCATTTCTCAGCCCACCAGATGTAACCATCTTACAGAATATTTCAGAGCACATTAGTACCAAATATTAATATCAACATTATTACAGTGTCAGCACTTCCCTAGTCTTAGCAAATCTATTGTTTTCATTAGATAAATCTGCTCCCCATGCTCTCTGCTTCTCCAGTTTCATTAATCCACCATCACACTAGCATTGCCAAGAAACCTGTAGTAGCTGTTTATAGAACAGAATCAGATTTTAATGTACAAAAGATAATACAACTTGGAATATTACAAACTGTGCTGCAAGTGGGAGTTACAAGATTGATTTCAAAGAGTTTAATTCAGTGTTATAAGGTATAGGCTGCTTTTAATGCTTTTTATCCCATGAAAAATGTTGTCATTGAGGTGTTCAAGCACTGTTCTGTGCAGCAAGTGTGCAAACAACAGGGACCAGATGCTAAAACTTCTCCAAGAAATTACTTTTTTAGGGGAAAAAAAATTGTTTACATATCCAGAAATCAGTCAGCAGACAGCATTTTCCTAGACCCCATACACAGTATGAAAAGAAATACACCCACAACTCTTCAAAAGTCCCTAAAGATTCCTGATTCTGGTTGTCCTGAGGCAGAGGTGTTTGCTGTATTAATGTCTCAATATTGAAAGAATGACTTCAAAAAAAGCTGGGAGATCAACCTCAAACTATTGGACAGAAAGAATTTACATGCCAGTGGCAAGTGATAGGATGAGAGGAAATGGCCTCAAATTACACCAGGAGAAATTTAGGTTTGATATGAGAAGAAAATTCTCCCCCAAAAGGGTTCTGAAACACTGGAATAGGTTCCTCAGGGAGAGTGGGTAAATTCTCATCCTTGGAGGTGTTTCAAGTGGCCAGAGATATGATGCTGAGGGATATGGTTTAACCCAAGTCATGGTTGAGTTAGACAATGGCTAGACTCGATGATCTTAAAGGTCTTTTCCATAGAGAAGATTTCTATGGTTTTCTATGCTCTGAGGTTAGAAACTTCATCTCAGAATAGTAATGTTTTTCTGGTGGTATTACTTCAGGTCAAGTATGCAGACTAAAGGCACCTGGGCCTGACTAATGCTCATATCCAAGACATCCTTGGTCCTTCTTTGAGTCCCCAAATCCTTGTGACATTCTATTATGTATATCTTCAGAATGGGTACTTCCTCAAATAGAGTTAGGTGCATTGGAGGAGAAATGATTCAGTGAGGATACTTGTAAGAAGGCAGGATTGCATCTGCTCTGGGTAAGAAAGCAAGGTAGGGAGGAAGTAGAGGAAGGGCAGATTAGCCAGATGTCCTTTGGCATTATTCAGTGGCAGAGTTGAAGCAGAAGATGATCTTCCTGCCCATAAACTTTGAGTTTCCTAATCTCTCTTAGAACCTGCTTATGCTTAGGGCTCCTGGCGTACTGCCTGCTGATGCTTAATTGCAAGAGCTTGCTCCTGCTTTTTTATATCCTCTGACTTGTATACAGTAAGGAGTGATGAATGACTTCTTTGTATCCTTTCTCTAGCCTGTTTCTGATTTCTGCACACCTGTACCAATAATGTCTCCTCACTTAGCTCTACCTCAAGCTGAAGAATCTTTTCCTGTACAGTCTCATCTTAAAAGCCATTCCACATATCCTTCTCTGCCCTCTTTTTACATCTTTATGCTCTCATACATAGTTTGAGTAAGTAGAACTATTTCCTACGGGCTAAACTGACAGGCTGCAGGGTTAGGTGGTGTTCAAGTTCTCTTGGTTTTTGTCCTTTCCTTAAAAATCCTAAGCCTTGTTTTCTCTTTTTAACCTCCTCCAAGCTCTCCTTTCTGCAGACTGTCTGCTTAGACTCCCAGACCTCTTTCCTGCACCGTTAACTTAAAGGCTGTCCTTGTGAGTTTAAGGCTCAGGTTATTTTTCCCAAGTGTATTACTTCCTGTTTATTGGCAGGGAATTGCATCTGTCATTTTATCACTGAGTGGAGAGAGTCCTTTTGTAGCTCTTCATGATTACTTTTACTTTGCCCATTGATATAAAAGCTATTGTAGTGAAACTCTTTCCCCCCACACCTTTCCTGGGACATTAATAAATGTTTTAAACATCAATAACTATTGGAGATTCATTTTGAACCTTTCCTTCCACTTATTACTGTTGTGTGTCAAGTCTTTTATGCAGTTATTAAAACCTCCTTTTGCACTGGTACAGAAGGACTTTGAGAACTTCTACAAGATCCATGTATGCTATCATTGCTTATATCACTTTTATCATAGATTCATAGAATTGGTTTAGTTGAAAAAGACCTCCAGGGTCATAGAGTCCAGCAGTTAATCTAAGATCACTATGGCCACATGTCTCTTGAACATCTCCAGGAACTCTTGAACACTCCACAACCTCTCTGGGCAACATATTCCAAAGCCTGAGCAAGTACTCTTGCAGTAAAGTTTTCCTAATATTCAAACCGAATCTCCTCTGGCACAGTTTCAGGCCCTTTCCTCTTGTCCTATCGCCTGAGAGAAGAGACCAACTCCCACCTAACTACAGCCTTCTTTCATCCACACTGATTGGCTCCTTCAGAGGCCTTAAGCAGAATTGTGAGGCATGACATTCTTCTATGAAAGCTACATTGGTTCTTCCCCAGCTTGTCAGGCTTAGCCCTTCCTTGTATAATTCTCTTCTTAGAATTTCTGCAGCTTTATCCCAGCTGCCTGTCCTGTATTTCCTGCAAAGCTTTTATTCTTCTTTCCTATATATTTGAGAGTTATATTTGTCATCTGCATTGCCTTTGACACCAGGTGGATGGAAATTGTAGAGTTACAGTGCTAGTAAGTGGTGTTTTCATACCACTGGTATTTGAGTTCCTTTTAGAGACCCTTGGTGAGAAGTGATGTGAGCACTTGGCTACTGTGCCTTTAAGAATCAAGAGATGTGGAGAAAAGTAACTGACTTTGTGCAAGTGACAGTGTTGGTCATTGTCATCATAGAATGGTTTGGGTTGGTGTGGACCTCAAAGATCATCTAGTTCCAATTCCCTACCACAGGCAAGGACACCTTCCACTAGCCCAGGTTGCTCAAAGCCCTGTCCATCCTAGTCTTGAACACCCAGGAAGGGGGCATTCAGCACCTCCCTGGAGAACCTGTTCCTTACCACATTCAGAGAAAGGGTTCGTGTGATTGGAAAGGATGCTTTACCTTTAACGGAACCCTCCACTTGCCTTAGAATAGAATCAATCAGGTTGGAAGAGACCTCCAAGATCATCCAGTCCAACCTAGCACCCAGCCCTATCCAGTCAACTAAACCATGGCACTAAGTGCCTCATCCAGGCTTTTCCTGAACACCCCCAGGGAGGGTGACTCCACCACCTCCCTGGGCAGCCCATTCCAATGGCAAATCACCCTCTCTGTGAAGAACTTCCTCCTAACATCCAGCCTATACTTCCCCCGGCACAACTTGAGACTGTGTCCCCTTGTTCTGTTGCTGGTTGCCTGGGAGAAGAGACCAACCCCCACCTGGCTACAACCCCCCTTCAGGTAGATGTAGACAGCAATGAGGTCTGCCCTGAGCCTTCTTTCAACAAGCAGTAGGTTATATGTGAAATATATTAAATGGTGGTCTTAAAAGAAGGATTTTAAAATTCTAATTATGTTTTTAATGAGCTTTACTGTAGAGTTCCTAGAAAACCAATTCTTCCTAATGCACACGTGGAGGTTTCCTTTCAGTTTGGAAAAGGTCATTCAGGCTTTGCAGCTCAATTGTATCACAGATATTAGTCAAGCTCTCTGAAATCATAGAGTGGTTTGGGTTGGAAAGGACCTTAAAGATTACAAATTCCAACCTCCCTGCCATGGGCAGGGACATCTTGCACTAGCCCAGGTTGCTCAAGACCCTGTCTAAATTGGGTTTGAACACGTCTGGGGATGGGGAATCCACAACCTTCCTGGACAACCTATTCCAGTGTCTTACCACCTTCACTGTCAAGAATTTCTTCCTAAAGTCTTGTCCAAATCTAGCCTCTTCCAGCCTCAATCCCATCTCTCTCATCCTATCACAACAAGCCCTTGTGGGAAAAAAAAATAAAAAGTAAGCCTTTTTCTTGTAGTCTTACTCTAACATGGCTGGAGAAGGGCAACGAGGCTGGTGAGAGGCCTCAAGCACAAGCCCTGTGAGGAGAGGCTGAGGGAGCTGGGATTGTTTAGCCTGGAGAAGAGGAGGCTCAGGAGTGACCTCATTGCTTTCTGCAACTACCTGAAGGGAGGTTGTAGCCAGGTGGGGGTTGGTCTCTTCTCCCAGGCAACCAGCCACAGAACAAGAGGACATAGTCTCAAGCTGTACCAAGGCAGGTTTAGGCTGGGTACCAGTAGGAAGCTCTTCACAGAGTGAGTGATTGGCATTGGAATGGGCTGCCCAGAATGGTGATGGGGTCTCTGTCCCTGGAGATGTTCAAGAAAAGAGTGGATGAAACACTTATGCCATGGTCTTGTTGATTGGATAGGGCTGGGTGGTAGGTTGGACTGGATGATCTTGGAGGTCTCTTCCAACCTGATTGATTCTATAATTCTTGCTATAAAGAATTTCTCCTGCGTATATGACTGCATTGCACACACACATTTAAAAAAAACACAAAGCTTTGGAAAACCTTTGCAAATCCTGATTTTAAAATAAATTATTTTGTTATTTACACATGCAAAATAAATCAGTTGCAATTTTAATAACAAAGGCGTGCCAGCAGTCCTGTTGAAGCAAGTGCTTGTAGCACACTCTCTCCCTTCACTTCTTTTTGCTGTTTAATACCCCAGCTGTTTTATCATTCCATGTTTTTTGTCTGAATCCTGAGTTTGGGAAAGCCATGTTCCTCCATAAAAAAGGGTTGGAAATATTTGGATTTAACTCCAAAGGCATTCAGCAAGCAAGCAAATGCCCATCAAGCATTTTGAGTGAGTAGATTTCAATTTGTATGTAACACTTGCATAACTTAAACATTAGCCAGGAGAATTTTTAAGCTGCTTTTTCTTTTTTTTTTTTTTTTTTTTTTGGTATTAATTTGGTGTAAAAAAGATTACTCCTGGACTAGGATCTTGTGTCTCAAGTTTCAGACTGAAGTAAACTTTTACAGCCGAGTTGTAAAATAGCAGTTTATGAGACAAACTCTGCCAAAACTTTAACTATAACTCTGCCAATGTGCCATTATAATAATCCAACAATAATCGTGGTCCATTATATTAAATCACACACACAGACAAAGGCTGCTAACCTTTCCAAGTGTGTGTGGGGGGAAATGTTCCTTTCAAATCGGGGCTGAATTCCAACTGAGAAGACCAAATGCTCCAGCCTTTAAGTAGTGAATACATTTACTTCTCCCCAGGGCTCAAATAACCCAACATTTGGTAAATGTTTAACAAGGAGGAGTTCTCCCTCCCATTTGCCCTTTTCTCATATAATCTAGATTAACAAATTTAGTTTAACAAGAAGATCTGCATTACCCCCTGGTAGCCCCCAGTTAGATCCTTTCTCCTGGTAGCGGCGGTACCGTCCCAGTCCATTTGCTTGATAAGAGCACCCAAAGTAATTACTAGTGTGGCACAAACTTTGCCTTTCACCAGGCTTCCCTCTTCCATGGACAAGGCTCCCAGCTGTGTCACAAGTTGGATTTGCTATTACTCTGAAAAAAGCCCAGACCCATCCTCAGAACCTTCACCTTTTAGATATTGATAAGCATTGCAAAGATTTCCTCTCAGTCTTCTCCTTTCCAGATTAGAAAGACACAGATATCTTAGTCTCTCCTTGTCAGAAATGGGTAACTGTGTGCACAGTTACTGTCACCTTGTTCTGTGCCAGGTGTAGGATCTCCCACCATTCCAAACTGTGAAGGCCTGGATGGAGGTCAAGCAGTTATTATAATGCTGGAGGAGAGCTAAATGTGATGATGCTTAGTGTATGCATTGACACAGTGGCATTCCTCCATGACTTGCTGATTTCTGCACTTCACCAGCACTGAAGGCTCCACACCTGATAGTGCTTAGTGACTTAAATATCCATGTCAAACTTTGGAGCCAGCTCAGCGTTGTACTGATGGCAAGGACTGTGGTGGTCTGCTTTACTGCAGGGATGAGCCTGCTCTTTGGATTGGTGGGACCTCAGCTCAGCACCAAGCTGTTGTCATTCGATGTGGCTTCTCCCTGGTGTCTGACCAAGTGACCTTATGGAAGTGTTTCTTTTGGGACTTGTTCTTGTTTCTGTCTCTGACACATGAAATTAGGTAATGGACATGTCAGAGTTTAGCTGGACTGGCGTTTGAGGCTGATAGTGAGCATGATAACTGCTCCCTGTGTGATGCACATTGCCAAGAGCTTGATGCTGAGCCACTCAGCTATACCAGATGGGGATTGTGCCATCACTTCTGTGGGAAATGTCTAGAGATGGGCAAGATCCCAAGAAAGCACTGCCATGTTGTTCCTTGAGCTAGAATAATTTGGTTTGGGATTTACCCTCCAGTAAAGCAAGCACCTCACCTGTGTCAATGCCTTACCATTTTGGCTGTGATTGCTAAGGCAGTGGGTTTGAGGAAACGTCTCAATGGAAAGGAAAGGAATTTGCAAGTGTGCTCTGCAAGTACACTCACTTCAAAGGAGTTTATTCATGAAAGGGTCTCAAAGGGTGTTGAGTTGCTGGATCATGCCCAGAAAAGGGCAATGAAGCTGGTGAAGGGTCTAGAGAACAGGTCTTATGAGGAGCATCTGATGGAACTGGGATTTTGTAGCTTGGAGAAGAAGAGGCTGAGGGGGAAGGGTCTCCCCTCAGGTAGTTGCTCTCTGAGTACCTGAAAGGAAGTTGTAATGAGGTAGGGGCTGGTCTCTTCTCCCAAGTAACTAGAGGCAGGACAAGAGGAAATGGAATGAAATTGTGCCAGAGGAGGTTTAGATTGGATATTGGAAAAAAATTCTTTCCTGCAAGAGTAGTCAGGCATTGGAAAATGCTGCTCAGGAAGGTGGTGGGGTCACTGGTCCTGGAGGTGTTCAAGAAACGTGTGGACACGGCTCTTGGGGATACGGTTTAGTAGCCATGGTGGTGTTGAGTTGTTGGTTGGACTTGATGACCTTAGAGATGTCTTTTTGAGCCTTAATGATTCTATAATTCAAATGAAGGCATGTTTTAATTGCAACTGGCTCCTTTAATTGTTGGCAAAGCAATAAATTCTCACTAATGTTTTTGCAAAGTAAGTGGAAAAAAGTACAGCCTAGGTACGAGGAAACGGTGGAGGACTAATTTTGGTGGCTGAACAGCACTCTTCATTCTGAAGTCATTCACAGAGTCTTTTTGCTGTACTAAGGCATGAGAAAGCAAAACCATTCAAGTGCTTCAATGCTACTAAGAAAACTGATTCAGTAGGACAAGTGCATAATAGAACTGTGTCACAAGATAATCACTCCTGGCTGCTGCACAAATGTGACAGCGAGAACTCATCCTTGTCATAAAGATGCAATTACAAATGTCTCAGCAGTTTGATCAAAAGGTAAATATCTAGATGATGGAGTAAGGAGCCAGCAGCTCTGTAACCATCTCTGTGCATACGCACATCAAATGCATTCTGTTTTGCTCCACTGTCTTCCCAAGAGGAGAAAAAGGAGCATTTCCAAATGCCTGTGGAAATAACTCTTACAAACCCCAGAAAATCATACAATGCTTTGGGTTGGAAAGGAACTTAAAGATCACCTAGTTCTGACACCCTCACCATGGCCAGGGACATCTTTCACTAGACCAGGTTGCTCAAAGCCTCGTCCAGCCTCATCTTGAGCATCTCCAGGGAGGGGCCACCTTCAACATAGAATCATAGAATTGCCAGGGTTGGAAAGGATCTCAAGGATCATCTGGTTCCAACGTCCCTGCCATGGGCAGGGACACATCACACTAGATGAGGTTGCTCAGAGCCCCATCTAGTCTGGCCTTAAAGACCTCCAGGGATGAGGCTTTCACCACCTCCCTGGGCAACCTGTTCCAAACTCTTATCCACCCTCATGATCAAGAACTTCTTCCTAACATTCAATCTGAATCTACCCACTTCTAGTTTTGCTCCATTCCCCCAGTCCTATTGCTACCCAACATCCTAAAAAGTTTCTCACCAGTTTTCTTGTAGGCCCTTTCAGATATTGGAAGGCCACAATAAGATTTCCTTGGAGCCATCTCCTCTTTAGACAACCTGCCTGGGCAACCTGGCACCACCCTTACTGAAAGGAACTTCTTCTTAATCTCCAGTCTAAGTCTGCTTTCCTAAAGCCTCAATCTATTCCCTCTGTTCCTATCACGACAGGAGTCCCTTTCCAGCTTTCTTGTAGCCCCCCTACATATGCTTTCATTGAAGGAATAACAAATAAAATTAAGAACTTATTTTTGTATGCTTGGCAGATCACTTTCCACTTCTGGGGCTAATACTGAAAAATGAAGTCAAATCCCTGAATTCTCCAATCTAGAGGTTCAAGCATTTCAAGATACTGAAGAGGCTTCTTCAAAACCTGCTTTACTTGTAGCTTGTTCTCTCGGCAGCTTTCCCAACTGGTATTTGGGTTGAATGCTCTTTAAATTTAGGTTCAAGCAGTACTTGATTCTGCAGACTGCTAGAAATAGTCTTCACAGAATCATAGAATGGTTTAGGTTGGAAGAGACCTCAAAGATCATCCAGTTTCAACCTTCCACCATAGGCAGGGACATCTCCCACTAGAACAGGTCACTCAAGGCCTCATCCAACCTGGCCTTGAACAGGTCCAGGGAGGGAGCAGCCACGACTTCCCTGAGCAAGCTGTGCCAGTGTCTCACCACCCTCACTGGAAAGAACCCTTTCTTGGCATCTAATTTAAATCTCCCCTCTGCCAGTTTAAACCCATTCCTCCTCATCCTGTCACTACAAGACCTTGTGAATAGTCCCTCCCCAGCCTTCTCATAGGTCCCCTTCAGATACTGAAAGGCTACTATAAGGTCTCCTGGAATCCTTCTCTTCTCCAGGCTGAAGAGCCCCAACTCTCGTAGCCTGTCCTCATAGCAGAGCTGTTGCATAGGGTTGTTTTGGTTGGAAAAGACCTTAAGGTCAAGTCCAACCATTCTCTAATTCTACCAAGTCTGAGGCTAAACCTTGTCCCTCCGCACCACATCTCTGAATCTTCTAACTGTCCAGGGTTGGGGGATTCAACTAGCTCCCTGGGGAGCTTGTTCCAGTGGTCAAGAACCTCTCCAGTGAAGAAGTTTCTTCTGATATCAAATCTAAACTTCTCCTATTTTCTCTCATCCTATCACTTGTTATTAGGGAGAGGAGACCATAACCCATCTTGCTCCAACCTCCATTCTGCAAGTTTCAGAATAAAACTCCTCAATCCTCTCAGCTGCTCCTCTCCAGATCTTTCACTAGCTTCATTGCCCTTCTCTGAACATGCTCCAACACCTGTGTTTTATTGTAATGATGGCCCCCAGAATGGAACCCGGGACTCAAAAGTGTGTCTTCATGTTGGAGGGGGGGACAGATGATGAGTTTCCTAAGCAATACTCGCCATAAACAGTGTAAGTGATATGAGATGCAAAGAGCAGGAACTCACAGAATTACAGAATATTAGAGGTTGGAAGTGACCTCCAGAGATCAAGTCCAACTCTTCTGCCAAAGCAGGATCCCTTAGGGTAGTCCAAACAGGGAAGCATCCAGATGGGTTTTGGAAGTCTCCACTCCACTCTCTCTCTGGGCAGTGAGGATGCCCTCACTGTAAAGAAGTTTCTCCTCATATTGAGGTGAAACCTTCTCTGTTCCAGTTTGTAGCTGTTGCTCCTTGGCTTATTGCTGCAGACCAGCAAGAAGAGATTGGCTCCAGTAGTGTGAGCACAGGCTGACCTCGGGGCTTGTGAAAGAGGAGACTCCTGATGCCTGGGAGTTCACTGCAGTTCAGGAACCTCAGGGAGCATTGCTGAGTTGAGAGCTGCCTTGCAGGAAAGGACCTGCTCTGCATCTGTTAGGATGGAATGATTAGTTGACAAAGCCCTTCTTTATTCTCTGCTTGCCTCGATGATTTTTAGCTATTTTTAAAGGTCAATTACTCAAGTTTCTGTTGCGATAACATCTAGTGATAGAGGTAATGAGCATCTTTGGAGTTGCCGATGCCTTAGTGGTTGTTTAGGTTCAGTTCTGGCTGACTCAAGGCTCCATCTGATGTGCCTGAAGTCACACTGTTAAAACGAGGAAGGTGTTAAATGTTTGCTATCTGCTGCTTTTGAAATTCATTGAGTAGAGACTTAAACAGACCAATGTTGATTTGGTTCAGCAGTGTAAGATTGAAAAGATGCTAAATGAGTTTGTTAATGAGCCTTGGACCACCTTGTGTTGCAACTAAGTCTTTGTAGGGGTTAGAGTAGGGTCAAAGGCATGTGAAGCCCTTGCAGTTTCTCTGCCATTCCTAAGAGCGAGCCATGCTGTGGGAGATGCAGGTTAGTTTTGGGAACAGCTGTGGATTCTGTGCCATGAAGCCACACCACATTGTCAGGCTAGCAGGAAAATTTCATCTCACACTGAGCATGGAAGGTGTTAGGACCTGTGGTGATCCAGAAAAACTGACAGAAGTTCTTCTGATTCTGCTCAAAGGCTAAATGCTCTCTTGGAAGACTGGGGTTTGTGAAAAAGGTGTGAAAGATCTATTGGGAATGGCACTTTTTCTGGTACCACTTGTAAATGACATGCAGCTAGATGGCAGAGAATTTGGTACAAGCTTTTACATTTCACTCGCACATGAAAAAAATCCCTTTGTGGTTGCAAAAGAGCTACCTTGTCTTCTTGTCTTGTTTGGAGAGTAAGGCTGCCCCATCTGGGCTGGCTTTTATTGAATCTGATTTTAGGGCAGGTGCCAAAATACCATCTTCTGAACTAGAGCCAAAAGGTCAGTGGAAAATGCTGCTTTGTTGGTTACACAAAACACTTTAGGGGGTGAGGAAGAATCAGGAACTTAGAATCAAATAGAATCAACTAGGTTGGAAGAGACCTCCAAGATCATCCAGTCCAACCTATCACCCAGCCCTATCCATTCAACTAGACCATGGCACTAAGTGCCTCATGCAGTCTTTTCTTGAACACCTCATCAGAAGTGATTTATCCTTTGCATTTCTCAAAGTGGACATCTTCAAAACCAATCACTCTCCCTCTGCTCTATAAATATCTGAGGGGTGGGTGTCAAGTCGACTGTGCCAATCTCTTTTTGGTGGTGTACAATAGTAAGACAAGGGACAATGGATATAAACTTGAATATAGAAGGTTTCACCTCAACATGAGCAGAAACTTTTTTACACTGAGAGTGACAGAGCACTGGGAAAGGCTGCCCAGAGGGGTTGTGGAGTCTTCTTCTCTGGAGGCTTTCAAAACCTGCCTGGATGCATTCCTGTTCAGAGTCCCTATGTGATCTTGCTTTTGCCTGGGGAGTTGGACTCAATGATCTCTGGAGGTCCCTTCCAACCTCTAACATTCTGTGATGCTGCTCTGATGTGAAAACGCCATAAAAGTAGTTTGTTTGTTTGTTTGTTTGTTTTTATTCTTCTTTCCTTTTTTGATATTTGATTTCAATCAAAAACCATATTTCAGGCAGAGTTTGCTCCTAACACCACACTGCCCTACAGTCTTGCTTTCAGACTTCATCAACTCATTCCCAGCCATTCTAAAGTATGAGATACCAGGGCATCCTGGGAACAAGAGATGATTCTCCATTCTGGGTGCTGCTCAGAACACCCTAACACAGCTTTGGTTCTAGCTTCTTGCTCACATGAATTAAACCAATTAAATAACACATAGGAAACAGATTTTGATCCAAGTCAGAATCATCAAGCTGTTAAGAGAAAAGTGGTGATTTACTTTCTCTCTTTAGTTTTTTTTAATGTATGATGTTTGCTTCTTTCTGTGTTAACTTTCCCCCAGTTAGGAAGGGGGAAAGGAAGTTTATTTCAATTAGATGTGAATTCAAAGAATCACAAAATCATCAAGGTTAGAAAAGACCTCTGAGATCATCAAGTCTAATTGACAACCCAACTCCACCATGCCCACTAAACCATCTCCCCAGGTTCCACATCCACATGTTTCTTGAGCACCTCCATGGATGGTGACACTACCACTTCCCTGGGCAGCCTGTTCCAATGCCTGACCACTCTTGCAGGAAGAAAATTTCTTTTAATATCCATCCTAACCTCGTCTGGCAAAATTTCAGGCCATTTCTTCTTATCTTATTGCTAAATACTTCCAAGAAGTAACCAAACTCCACCTCACTACAACCTCCTTCCACATAGCTGTGGAGAGCGAGAAAGTCTCCCCTCAGTCTTTTCTTCTCCAGACTAAAGAGCCACAGCTCCCTCAGCCACTCCTCATAAAACTTGTTTTCCTGACCCTTCACCAGCTTTGTTGGCCACTCTTGCACAGAATGAAAGCTGCCTTGGCTTTGAGAACAGATTTAGTCCACCAAGGTCTTGCTAAGTCTTTCCTTGCTGAGATATAATTAGCTAATTAGTTGATTTGACTAATCCTGCTTTAAAATTTCATTTGGATTAGTTTCCTTGGCTGTCCACAGAGAGACAGAAGGGCTTAGCTCTCATGGTAACTAATGCTATCAAATTCTGGAAGGATGTTACATGTGCAGCAGTACTTGTGTAGCATCCCATCTTTGGAGTCTAGGTATCAGGGTGGAGATCAAAGAGCTTGCGAGTAATGTGGCCTTGCCACCAATTTCCTTTGTCCAGTTAACTTCCAAAGTCATTACTGGAGCCAGGACTTGGATTTCAGATATATTTGACCTTTTGCTTGAGAAATCTGGGCTCTGATTTTCGAGTCAAGCCATGAACTAGAGGCAAGGTCTCAAGTTCCTTTTGGAAATTGCCAGGCTGGATACACAGTGAAATTCCCTGACATCTGAAAAGTCACATACACTCAAAGCTAAACGTTTTTTAGTTAATAAATATCATCTGTGAAAGATGTTAGACCTTGGTCTAGAATAGGGGAGAAAGCAGCACCTAGACAGAATGGACACCCTGCTTGGGTAGGGTCTGATGAATTTTAGCTTTTGAAGCTGTTCCTGAGCCACTAGCTGCCTCTTAATAGCTGCCTCTTTAAGAATCCACTGAGAATGAACTGGAAAAAAATAGATTGGAATGAGCAGCACAGGGAGGTGGTTGAGTTATCAACCCTGGATGTGTTTAAAAGTTGTTTGAATGCGGTGCTTGGGGATATGGTTTAAGGTGTACCTTGTAGAGTAGGGATATCAGTTGAGCTTGGTGATCCTTACAGGCTTTTCCAACTGGAATGTTTCTGTGGTTCTGTGATATTTGAGCAAAGAAAAGAGATTAAACTAGAAGAGACTACTCTGAGTGCAAAACTAGGTGCTTAATCATATCCAGAACATTGTTATCAGCATTCTCCTATGCAGTGGGATATGTAATATTCCTGAGCTATCTGTCCTGTTTTCAACTCTGTTCAATCCTCTCATTAATGACTTGGATGGTGCAGGAGAGAATATGCTTATTAAACTTGCAGACATCATGAAGATACAGGGGGCCTCATTGCTGTCTACAACTACCTGAAGGAAGGTTGTAGCCAAGTGGGGGTTGGTCTCTTCTCCCAGGCAACCAGCAACAGAACAAGGGGACAGGAGGAATTCTTGCCAGAGAGAGTGATTGGCATTGGAATGGGCTGCCCAGGGAGGTGGTGGAGTTGCTGTCCCTGGAGGTGTTCAAGAAAAGCCTGGATGATGCACTTAGTGCCATGGTCTAGTTGATTGGATAATGCTAGGTGATAGGTTGGACTGGATGGTCTTGGAGGTCTCTTCCAAACAGATTGATTCTATGATACTGGAGGGCAGGATTAGGAATTAAGAAAGACAAATACAAACTGAGGAACTGCACCCCACCAAAACCCCAAAAAATGTTCAAATGGCAACTAACCTCAGCAGTAGTCCAGTGCATGAGCATATGAGCATGGGATGCATAACTACTGGGCAGGTGATGACACTAGAAAGGATTTGGTGAATTACAGGCAGATGACAGAATCCCAGAATGTTAGGGGTTGAAAGGGACCTCTAGAAATCATTGTGATTAACCCCCCTGCCAAAGCAGGATCACCTAGGGCAGATCACACAAGAGTGCATCCAGATAGGTTTTGAAAGTCTCCAGAGGTGGAGACTCCACAACCTTTCTGGGCAGCATGTTTTGGTGATCCTTCATGGTCACAGTAAAGAAGCATCTCCTCATGATGAGGTGGAACCTTCTGTGTTCCAGCTTGTACCTGTTGTTCCCTGTCCTGTCACTGGGCACCACCAAAGAGAGTCTGGCACCTTCATCTTGACACCCACTCCTGAGGTATTTTTAGACCTCCATAAATCCCCTCTTAAGCTTCTCTTCTCCAGACTAAACAGCCCCAGGTCTCTCAGTCTCTCTCTTTCAAGTCCTGCAATCATTGTTGTAACTCTGTATTGGAGATCATAGAATCAGACAGGTTGGAAGAGACCTCCAAGATCATCCAGTCCAACCTATCACCCAGCCCTGTCGAATCAACCAGACCATGGCACTAAGTGCCTCATCCAGTCTTTTCCTGAACACCTTCAAGGATGGCAGCTCCACCACCTCCCTGGGCAGCCTATTCCAATGGCAAATCACTCTCTCTGTAAAGAACTTCCTCCTGTCCCCTTGTTCTGTTGCTGGTTGCCTGGGAGAAAAGACCAACCCCCAACTGGCTACAATCTCCCTTCAGGTAGTTGTAGAAAGCAATGAGATCATCCCTGAGATTCCTCTTCTCCAGGCTAAACATCCCTAGCTGCCTCAGCCTCTCCTCACAGGGCTGTGCTCCAGGCCCCTCACCAGCTTTGTTGCCCTTCTCTGAACACATTCCAGTACTTCAACATCTTTCTGGAATTGAGGAGCCCAGAACTGGACGCAGTACTTAAGGTGTGGCCTGACCAGTGTTGAGTACAGGGGAAGAATAACCTCCCTTGTCCTGCTGGCCACACTGTTCCTGACCCAGGCCAAGATGACATTGTGACCTGGGCACACTGCTGGCTCATTTTCAGCTACTGTTTACCAGCACCCCCAGGTGTCTCTCTGCCTGGCTGCTCTCCAGCCGCTCTGTCCCCAGCCTGTAGCACTGCTTGGGGTTGTGGCCAAAGTGCAGAACCCTGCACTTGGCCTTGTTAAATCTCATCCCATTGGCCTCTGTCCACCCATCCAGCCTGTCAAAGTCCCTCTGCAGGGCTCTCCTGCCTTCCAGCTGATCCACACCTGCTCCTAGCTTGGTGTCATCTGCAAACT
>WAAF01003895.1:1022417-1059364 GCA_013400475.1 Tricholaema leucomelas | reverse complement strand
CATCCTGTAGGTGCTCTGTGATTGCACTCAAGACAACCTGTTCCATGACCTTGCCTGGCACTGATGTCTGGCTGACAAGTCTGTAATTTCCCAGTTCCTCCTTTTGGCCCTTCTTAGAATCATAGAATGGTTTAGGTTGGAAGGGACCTCAAGGATCATCCAGCTCCAACCCCCTGCCATAGGCAGGGACACCTCCCACTAGAGCAGGCTGCTCAAGGCCTCATCCAGCCTGGCTTTAAACGCCTCCAGGGAGGAATTCTTGTGGATGGGCATCACATTGGCCAGCTTCCAGTCTTCAGGGACCTCTCCAGTGAGCCAGGACTGTTGAGCTGGTCAAGCCACTCTCCATCATTTATCATCTGTCAGCTCTCTCAGCACCTTAGGATGGATCCCATCTGATCCCATGACTTTATATGCTTGAGTGTTGTCTTGGCTTTTAGGTCTAAAATATGGAGGAGTCCACTGCTTAGGTCAGCCTTTGGGAAGAGGAGGCCATTCTTAATTCTGTGTTCTGGAGGTAGCATTGAACAGTTTGTCATGCACACATATGCTTCCCTGTGTCAGAGTAATCATAGTGATTTCTTTCATACAGTTCCTCAAAGCCCCAGATGCCATCTGGGCTCTGTGGATTTCACTCCAGTAAATGCATGTAATTCGAGATGTGAAGAAAGGAAAGAAGCATTTATTTTACAGATGGGGATCTGAATCATACAGAACTAAGAGACTGTCCAAAA
Source organism: Tricholaema leucomelas (assembly GCA_013400475.1). NCBI lineage: Eukaryota > Metazoa > Chordata > Aves > Piciformes > Lybiidae > Tricholaema lacrymosa > Tricholaema leucomelas. The sequence continues at coordinate 1,058,630 of WAAF01003895.1, read as the reverse complement.
ATAATACAGGGGAGGAAAAAAAAAACCCAAACAACAACCCTGTGGCAGATTCAAGCCTGAACTTTGTGATGTCTCACTCAGATCCCTAGTTATAAGGCTGTTGTTAATTTTCCACATTGCTGTCTTAAATGTAACCATAGCACTTAAACTTTTAACTGTTTTGCTGCCAAATGAAGCCTTTCTGCACTCTGCTGGAATATGAAGCTGGCATGCTAGTATAGTTTACTAGAAAGAGATGATTTCACACCAAAGGTAGGGAGATGCAGCCAAATGTATAGGGAGATGCAGCCAAATGTATAGGGAGATGCAGCCAAATGTATAGGGAGAAGTCTTGCACCAGGTTGACCCATTAGGTGTCACGTCAAGGAGTGCCACATTGCTGCCTTCCTGCAGCTTTGTGATAGATCTCACGCTTGTGGCTGCAGTGGTCACTGTGACTCTGGCTGTAGCTATCTCTAGGGGTTCCTGGCTGGAGGCGTGGGGGACAGCTGTGCTATTAGAGAAGTGCCATCGTGGGAAGCTGCAGCTGCAGCCAGCGTGGCTCTGATAGCAGCACTGTGGCTGACATTCTCAGACACCTCCTCTTTGCTCTTGTCTTTCCCACTTTTGCTTGCCCCAGCCCATTACACTGCACAGGTCAAAAGAAAATTTCTACTCAGCAACGTTTTTTTTCTTTCTCTTCCTCCTCCCCTCCCCATCGTACTTTAAACCATCCAAACTTGTTCAGGGAGAAATATGTGCTATCTCAGAGGCATGTGGGTGTGAAAGAGTGGGATAAGTAAGGCCTGTCTGCAGGTTAAGAAAACAGCAAACTCGTTCTGTGACATTCTCTCATCCTCTGGTGACCTGCACAAGACACGGGGAGTGTTCTACATCTACCTGAAGCAAAAACAAAGCCCTCAAAACATCTGTAGTTGTTGGGTGGGGTTGGAGTGAATGAGCACGTGCATACCAAAGCAGTATTACCTTGGGCTGTGTTGCTGGCGTCTTCCCTAAGTGTTAAGCAGGTTTTTTTGGATAGGAAACTTCCCAGGAAAAGAGAGTGAGAGTGGGAAATAGCAATTCAGATGTTGGTAGCTTTGCTTTCCCTGAAGCAGCCTAGTAGCTGCTCTCTGCCAGCTTTTGGCAGAGATTTAATAGCTGAGTATCTGTTGATTATCAGGCCAGCGCTGTCAGTCACCTGCATTCAGGTTAATGCTTCAGGGAGCTGGCCAAATTCCAGGGGATAACTCACCTAAATAAAGATATCATTGCTCTTTCATTGGAACTAGGTGTTCTCCCCTCCTCCCTCAGACTCCTTCTCCTTCTTTGTGCCGTGGTAAAGCAAGGTGGCTCCACACAGCTCACGGATGTTTAGATCCAGGCCAAACTTCTTGTGCTTCTGATGAGAAAAAAACATGGCTTAAATCTAGCAGCTTTGAAAGTAAGAATCACGCAGATGAATGCATCTGTGCTTTCTGCGGAACAGGATGAACTGAACAGATAGGCTGAAAAATGCAGTGAGTAATAGGTGTAAACTCAAGCCTTTGGTATGCAGCAGTAATCTGGCACAGCACCCAACTTGCCTGACTAATCTGCTTTATGTCAGCGTGCTGAGGTTTGTTGGAAGTGATGATATCTTCTAGAAGACAATGTAATTTAGTTGGCTATTAGTAACATTAGACAAGCGTTCAGGCAAATAAGCCACCTGAAAGCTTCAAAGAAGGCATCACCCTTGCTTGCAGCTGACTTGTGGAAGTAGTTGGGAGCTTAAAGCTTGCCTGCTTTCTCCATCTTTTCTGCTTGGTCTAATGGAGGATTTACTTTCTTGTCTAGCCAATGTCTAGAGGCTGTCTTATTCACTTGAGAGTATAATAGGTCATTGCTTTTGAAACATCTCTCTGTTAACAGCAAAAAGCCCTATTCAGAACAGCTGGGTGCTGTGTTTGCACACAATCACTCCGCCTGGAAAAAACCCTCAGGATCACCAAGTCCTACCAATAACCCTACAAGGTGCACCCTAAACTGTATCCCCAAGCACCCATTCAAATGACTTTTAAACACATCCAGGGTTGGTGACTCCACCTCCCCAGGTAGCCCAATCCAGTACCTGACCACTTTTGCTGAGAACTTTTTTTGGGTACTCCGCTTTGCTTTGTTGATCATTTGTTCTGTGGTGCAGATATTCTGCATCACCTTAAAATCAGAGCCTCTGGTGATGTCTGGATTTGAGTATCTGAAAGTCTCCAGTATCTTCTGTCTCCAGTACTTCCCTGTCCTTCTTGAACTGGGGAGCTCAGAAGAGAAAACACTGCCAAAAAGCACAGATTTTTTAGGTTATTTATTGTGCTTTGTTGTATTACAATTTAGCTGCATTGTTCTCCAGTTCTTCTCCCCCTCTGCCTTAGTGAGATTGCACCTGGAATACTGAGTCCATTTTTTGGCTTCGCAGTTCAGGAGAGATAGGGAACTGCTGACAAGAGTGCAGTGGAGAGCCATGAGGATGACTAGGGAAATCAAGCATTTCCCCTGTAAAGAGAGATTGAGACTTCTGGGGCTGTTTAGTCTGGAGAAGACTGAAAGGAGATCCCATCAATATGTACAAAATCTGAGGGGTGGGTGTCAAGTGCCTGGGGCCAATCTCTTTTTGGTGGTCAGCAGCAATAAGCCAAGGAACAACAGCCAAAAACTGGAACACAGAAGGTTTCACCTCAACAGGAGAATCTAATTTACAACAAGTGTGACAGAGTCCTGGAGCAGGCTGCCCAGAGAGGTTGTGGAGTCTCCTTTTCTGGAGACTTTCCAAATCCACCTGGATGCATTCCTGTGTGAACTATGCTAGGGGATCCTGCCTTGGCAGGGAGGTTGGTCTTGATTTCTGGAGGTCCCTTCCAACCTCTAAGGTTCTGTGATTCTGTGCTCTTCTTCAATGGAGAAGAAACGCAGTTACTTAGCCACTTACCAGCATTGCACGTTAGAAGTGATAACATCAGATAGCTACCAAATGCTTTACAGTAGCAACAAAATCTACCAAGAGAGTAAAGGACCCAGAATACTCAAACCAGAGCTGGAAAAAAGAATTCTGAAAACCACCCTTTCTCATGAATAGTTTTGGTCCTCAGTATAGATTAGTAGTTTTGTGAGATGATGTAGAAATGTTCCTTATTATCACAGCTTTATTGCCTACCTCTGTACATCTGTTCCAAAATTAATTTCAAAATGGCCAGACATTTCAATAATCCAGTGTGGCCCTGGAATGTTCATACTGTTTCTGGTGCATTAAAATCTGGATGGAAAGCTGCTACTTTGAAATTTTACAATTGCACAGACCGCACAACATCTGGGGAGCTTTGCTCTGTTGCTTTCCCTGTTCCTTTAAATTTGGAACCGAAGTTATGATGTGCATGAAAGGCTGAAGACCTTGTGTGTGTGGCAGGTGTTATTTCAAGCTGACAAAAATAAGGAAGGAAAAAAGCAGTAATCTGTTCATTTTGGTTTTACTTTGATTTGGTCTTTTTGGTATGCAAAAATACGTAAAAGTCTACTTCAAACCTTGGCAAAAATGAGGTTATTTTTTAAACTGGGCAAATGGAGGATTTTCTGGACTAGGGCAAATTCCCAATCAATTTGTATGTGTGCATATATATACAGAAATATATCCAGGAAATCATTCTCTAGAACGTGGGGGTTTTGTTTGGTTGTTTTGGGGGTTTGCTTGTTTTGTTATTGCTATTTATTTAATATTAATGCTTCATCCCTTCTTTGTTGAAATGCCCTGATGAGAAATGCGATTGGACTGATCCCTGCTCCACCGATTGGTGAGGTGGAAGTTTTGATTCTTTTAATTTTTTGTTCTGAGAATGATAGGTACTACAGCAAATTGCAGACTTCAAACATTATAAACTTCTTAGGACAACTTTTCTAGTAATTGTTGCCAGTCAAACAGTAATAGGCTGACTTAAATTGCTGTGCACAGAGGAATCTTTGGCAGACTGAAACCTTCTCATTCTGCTGGTCTCCACTGAGCTTTGCTGCTTTCCACTAGCTAAAATATCATAAATAAAAAGCCTGTTGTGCCTTAACACATCAGTGGCATCCTACAGTCTGGATGCAGCCTGGGTTAGTGCAGGGCCAGGATGCAGCCTGGCTTAGCAGCCCTCTGTAGTCTGGAAGCTTAATACTTGTATTTTTATTAAATAATAATAATAATTGTCAGTCCCTAAGTGCGAGTGAAGGACAAGAACTATGTTTCTGTCTTCAATCCCACACACCTAAACCTGCCGAAGGAATCAGTGGTGATTACTATGGTGGCGTTAATGTTTAGCACAAGAAAAAGGGGTTTAGGGCAAAGCTGTGGGCTGTGTGTCTGTAAGTGCATGCAACTAAATCCCAACGAATGGTTAGTCCTTAATCCCTGGAAGTCCCTGTAACCTCCATCGTGAAGTGTATCAGAGGATGCTTCCAGATGAAACACTGAATAAAAGCCTGATCTCATTTGGTTTTGGTGTCACTTTCTGAAGTGGGTATAGTGCTATTTTGCCAGAACAGGTCTGATCAAACTGAGTTTTCAACCTGACCTTCTCTTCACCCCTAATAACTTCCTGGTTCCTCGACCCGGGAGAGATTTATGAGCAAGAACAAAGCGTGATGTGTCTGTCCCAGCAGCGAGGGAAACCAGAAAACTTATTAAAAAAGAAGGGAGGGGGAGAGAAAAGTGAGAATGAGAATGCAGACTGGCCCTGTAGCCAGGCGGGGGTTGGCCTCTTCTCTGAGGCACCCAGTGACAGAACAAGAGGAGACAGTCTCAAGCTGCACCAGGACAGGTTTAGGCTAGGTGTTAGAAAGAACTTCTTCCTGGAAAGAGTGATTAGCATTGGAATGGGCTCTCCGGGAAGGTGGTGGAGTCACCATCCTTAGAGGTGTCTAAAAGGAGATGGGATGAGGCACATGGTGCCATGGTTTAGTTAATTAGAAGGGATAAGTGATAGGTTGGACTCGATCTTAGAGGTTAATTCTGTGAGAGTTCTGGTTTCAGACAGGAGCACCTCAGCTTCTGATCTACTCTAATTACCCAGGCACTGAAGAAATAAAACATTGAAAAAATCCATTTTATAAAAAAATCAATGTTTTAAACAATTTGAAGAGCTCTCATCATTTTGAATCTCTTTACAACGTACATGTTCAGAGCCCTGATCACCTTCAAAGTGAAGTGCTCCTATAATTTTAAGCTGTTGTACACAGAAAAGGCTTTGAACCCCCATTTCACATCCAAGTGGCAGCAATCTGGAAAATGTGAGGCACGCTGATAATTTTAAATAGCTTGCTCTGCCCAACCCTGGCTGCATATCCATGAGGGTCCTACCACTCCAAGTTTCAGCATTTCTTTATGTTGAAAGAATTTCAGCTTCTTTATGTTGAAAGAATTTCAGCTTATCTGTAAAGGTGACTTTTTTTTTTCTATATGAAAAGATTATATTTTTCTTTTTAGAAGCTAAAACTTCCTCAGGTTTTGTTGCTTGCTGAAACTATGGCTCTGTGCCCATTAAAACTGTTTCCATTTGTTCCTGTATTTAGTCCAGCCAAAAAAGTACGAATTGATGAGTGAAGCTGTTATCATCTCCTAACTTACAGCTCTGTGCAGAAAGTGATTTTTACATTGAATTGCAATTTCATTCACAAGGGCTTTAGACCTTATATAATTAAAATACCTCAATCCTCTTCAAATTAGAAAAGCAAATTGTTACATATCGTAAGTAGGTGCTTTTCACCCTAATGACAGTCACTTCGATGATTTATGACATACATTATTTTATATCAAAGTACAATGAAATAGGCATTACCAAAGGTAATCTCAGTAATGTCTGAAAAGGGATCTCAAACCTCAGTGCAACAATGAATGCAGTATTTAAAATGCAAAACCCAAAGACATTATTATGGTTTTGATTTCTTATGCCACAGCTTCTCCTGATCTGTTATATTAGTACAGCAGCACAAAGAGTGGTTTGGATGTATTTTGCTAAGATAACAGATGGGGGGAAAATGAAATATAAAGTCAGATTTTATGCAGGAATTGTTATCAAAGGGATGATAAAGTAAAACTGCATAATAGCAAGGAAAAACAATTGATGATGTGCAAGCTGAAATATATTGAGCTCATGGAATATGCTCATTTCCAGCTTTTAAGCCTTTGCATTATTAAAACGCATAATAAAATAAAATGCTCAGATAATGTATAAACAAATCAGACTAAAGTAGCTTCTTGAATATGATTATTCTCATATTTCTGTATTCTAGACAGAGATTATCCCTTTTACTCTCCCCACCCCCAATGCAGTGACCTATTCCAGAACCTTGGGACTCAGGACGTTGGGATTCTTGCCACTCAGTGTCCTTTGTCGCAGGCAAATGTTAGCCTGCAAAGCTGCATCAGAACAGGGACAAATGGCTATAAAAGACAGCAAATGGCTGCGTGCTGACCATGAATATATTTCAGCTAAAGATGAGGAGAAAGTGCCTAACCATCTGAAGGGTGAGACTGGAACAATCTTCCTGCAGGAATAACTGAAAATTTGAAGGAAATAAAAATGAGAAAGCCAAATTGATTTGATGTGAGGAGGAGAGATTTTTGAGGTGGTTGCCTGCAGTGTTGCAGGACCTGGGGTGTTGCTTGTAGTGCTGATCCTTCAGCATCAGCCACCTCCTTTATTCCAGTCTGTGGCTTGCTGGAGCACAGACACATCCCCTCCCTCTTAGAAGTAGTGTTGTGCAATGTTACTGCCAAGACTTTACTGAGAAACATCAGCCTGAATACAAACCTCCAAGGTAGAGTTTGATACCTGCATGCAATGTCATCAGCTTTGCAGATCTTTTCTTATCCTGACTGCTGAATGGATTTGCTTGAATGCTAAGTGGGGAGATTTTGGTGTGCAAATGTCCAAAAGCCATGGGAATGGTGTCTGAGTAAACAAATGCAAAGCTCCTTGGCTTGGAATGAGCCCCAGTCAGGATTTCAGCAGTTGAGGTATCTGGGTTTCAAGAGGGTTGAGTGAGCAGCGGAGAATCCACAAGAATGGCCAAAGGGCACAAAAACCTGATTTGCCTTAGAAAGTTTGGGAGCCACAGTCTGGTTAGCCTGGAGGTTATGGGAGACTTGATCACTTTCGAGGATGACTTGGTTGGGGAACATAAGGCTCACCTTAAATAGTCCAGATCCTATGGTCCCCAGATAGGATTTTCTGAAGCTTCCCAGCCTATCCTCTAGCCAAACCATAGGGCAGCTCAGTTGCCACTCTGTCCGCTTATGCGAGCCTAGGTTTGGTGGAGCTCAATCAGCTCATGCTCAAAATGTGACAGAATGAGGCCCATGACCTTTCTAAAGGCTAAGAGGAAAAGATGACAGAGTAGATGCTCAAGTATTTCTGAGAGAGATCTTTCCCAGGAACCAGCTCTGGAAGCACTGTGGCTTGTGCCAGTTGAGCACATTGGTCCCTCATGGCAACATAATCAATGGCTTTGTGGTCTGGTGCTTGCTTATTGAGGCCCAGCCTGAGTGCTCTTAGCAGTTTACCCCTCATTTGTGTCAGCACCTAAATAAAGATGAATATCATTTCCTCTCCCCTCCCCTTTCAAGATGAGCTGTTAATGTTATAACAGAGAAGAGCAATCTAAAGACTTGTATAATTAAGAGCATGTTCTTTAAAATTTCAGAACTCTTTTTTAATTCCCCCCAACATTCAGCAGCCAGAACTGAGGAGAAAACTGAAGATTCCCAAGAGGCAGCAGTCAGATTTCCAAAGCCTCCCCAGCAGCAAGACCTCTCATCCCTCTGACCACAGAAAATGTGGTCACAGTTTTAAGTACCAGAATGGAACCTTGGGCCTTTAACAACATAATAAATTCACATTTTAGTTTTGATTAAAATTCCCTTCCCATGCCTGTACTCTAATTGCTACTTAGAATAAACAGTTTCTAGAAAAACACCTCTATCTTGAGGCTAGTTTCAAATTTAGCCCTGACAAACCATGGTCAATCAGTCTTAGCTCATTGTACCACCAAAGTCTTAGTAGAGGGAAGGGAGGCAGTTGCCTGCTGTGTTCCAGTGTGGCTGTTCCCTGCAGCTCCACAGCTGGAACATCAAAGGCTCTGCCCATTCCTCTGCTCATCTTACCTAGATGAAAGGATGGAGCACATCTTGCTTGCCAAATCTTTCTGTGGTGATAGGATTGAGGGAGGGATGCAAGGGCAGAAGAAGCTGCAGTGTTCCTCAGTAAACCCAGGAAGGTAGAATAGTAAGTGTTGGAAAGGATCTCTGAAAATCATCTAGTCCAACCCCATCTGCTAAAGCAGGGTCAGCTCGATCAGCTTGCACAAAAATGTATCCAGAGGAGGTTTGTATGTCTCCAGAGGAGAGTCTCCAACCTCTCTGTGCAACCTGAACCAGTGCTCTGGCACTCTCACAAAACAGCAGTTTTCCCTTAAGTTCAAGTGAAACTAATCCGTGTCACTAAACTGGAAAAACATGGACTTGAGCAATGGACAGCTCTCTGGTTAAGGAATTGGCTGGGTGTTTGCCTCAGAGCCAGTACTGGGATCACTTTGTCAGTGACATGGACAGTGGAATTGAGTGTTTGCAGCTAAGACTAAGCTGTGTGGTCTGGTTGCCAGGCTGGAGGGGATGCCATGCAAAGGGACAGGGATAGGCTTGAGACATGGGCAAACCTCATGAAGTTGGGCATGACCTGGGTTGGGGCAATTCCAAGTACAAATACAGACTGTGTTAGGAGTGGCTCAAGAGCAGCTGGGAGGAGGACTTGGGAGTGTTGGTTGGTGGAAAAACTGAGTATGAGCCAGCAATGGCCATTGGCAGCCAAGAAGGCAGCCATGTGCTGGACTGCATCCAAAGAAATGTGACCAGCAGAATGAAGGATGTGATTCTTCCCCTCTGCTCTTGTGAGACTCCACCTGGAGTGTCCTGTTCTGTCATCCCAGCATAAGAACATGGAACTGTTGGAGCACTGGGCCACAAAGATGGTCAGAGGGCTGGAGCACCTGCCCTGTGGGGGCAAGCTGGGAGAGCTGGGGCTGTTCAGCCTGGAGAAGAGAAGACTCTGGGAAGATTTTTATACTGGCCTTCCAGTACCGGAAGGCAGCCTGCATAAAAGCTGTGGAGGAACATTTTATATATATATATCACTACAGTGATGGGACAAGAGAGAATGGATTGAAGTTTGAGGAGGGCAGGTTTAGACTGGAGATTAGGAAGAAATTCTTGACAGTGAGGGTTGGTGAGACACTGGAACAGGTTGCCCAGGGAGGTGGTGAATGCCCTCTCCCTGGAGGTATGCAGGGCCAGGCTGGAGAGGATGGAATACTTCCATATCTATCAAAAGCATCTTCTGACTTGATTGATATTTTCATCTGCTCAACCCAGCCAACATGTAGCTGTTTGGTGGCTGATGTCACCTTTAGTTCTAGCAAAGCACTTGCTTACAGCAAGCTGTCGTCTACAAAGGCCTCTTACAGGGCAACATTGCTATCGAGTGTGTAGTAAAGTACTCAGGATCCTCAAGTGATATTTTTGTGAGGCTTGGAAACCTTCTGGCTGAGGCTTTAATCTTGATGCTGATGTTGTTGTGGAGCTTCACTTTACCATTTTCCTAAAGTCAATGTATTTTATTTTGTTCAAACTGTTATGTTAGAAAGAGGAAAAATCTAGTCTGAGCAAGTATTTATACTTCTATATGAAGCAGTTTCCTCTGGAAACAGTTATGAGGAAGGGGAAGCTTTCCCAAATGACAGCAAGCAATCGTGACTGGGGAGCTGAGTCTGATCAGTCTTTATGTCTGCATGCTTAACTGGATGCTAAGTGGGGTTCCTCCTCGTAGCTCTCTATCTTTCTGTGATCTCCTCTGAATATGGCAAGTGGGATTAGGCAGTCAAGTTTCCATCTTACCTCTTCTGCCGCTCAGCGGCCAGCAGCGTGACCAGAGACATGGTTCAGTCTTTGCAGCAATGCTGCTCAAGTGCCAATGGAAAGCATGACCTGAAATCACTTGAGAGAAAGAGGTGCAGGCAAAAGCATCAGATCAGCCCGAATGGAGTAGCTGGTTTAGCTATAGGCACAATGGATTCCAGGAAGGGGCCTGGGGCTGTTAAGTGTGNAGTAGCTGGTTTAGCTATAGGCACAATGGATTGTGCCAATGGATCCATTGGATTGTGCCAATGGATTGTGCCAATGGATCCTCTGATGCTTGCCGTTCATCTCAGTGTGTGCCAGGTTGACCTCCCACGGCCAGACAGGTCTCCTGCTGCCAGCTGAGACAGTCTGTGGGATGTTCAGTGCTCGGTGAACAAAACAGCAACAAATGTGGCCCTGTGCTCAAAAAATGAAAATGCTTCCCTAACCTACAGTTGCCTGGAACGCTTCAGTGACCAAAATATATGCTCAGCTCAGTGCTCCTGAGCAGCATTGATCTGCTGGGTTCTCCTGTTGACAATAACGTGGCAAAGAGACTACAAGTCTTGTGAGGAGCAGTTGGAGGAACTGGGTTTGTTTAGTCTGAAGAAAAGGAGGCTGAGGGGAGACTTTTTTGTTCTCTGCATCTCTCTGAAAGGAGGTTGGAGCCAGGTAGGGGACAGCTTTTTCTCCTGAGTGGGAGAGAGCAAATGGCTGCAAGTTGCACCGGAGGAGGTTTAGGGTGGATATTAAGGAAAATTTCTTTCCTGAGAATGTGGTGAGACATTGGAAGAGGCTGCCCAGGGAGATGGTGGAGTCACCATCCCTGAAGGTGTTGGAAAAAACCTACAGATGTGGCTTTTTGGGACATGGTTTAGTGATTAGGTTGACAGTTGATGATTTCAGAGATCTTTTCCAACCTTAATGTTTCTATGATTCTACTCTGTGATCTTAAGAGCCAGTAGGAAATCTATCAGAAGGGAGCATGATGTGAAGGTAGAAAGCTGTTAGTATGCAGAGCTGATGACTGTGCCTTTGAGGAAAAGCAGAGGGTCATTTTTAATTGCTAGTTTGGACAGACTGGACTTTGGGAGGAGGAGGAGGCTGATAGCAGTTAGAGATAAATCTTTTCAATTCTTTGAGTGGATTTTTTTTCTGTTGTTGTCTGTAGAGACATTACCTATCAGCTGTTGGCTTCTAGGTTTACAACTATTCTCTCGCTTAAAGCTGTGAGATTCCAGTTCCTACTTTTGGTTCTGAAAGGATTCTTGCTGGATAAAGCGTGGAAAGGTGGTGGTGTTTTGAAGAGATAACAAAACAGAGAAAGTACAGGTAGTGATAACCATGATGAAGGTTTCTTCCCTATTTTACCAGAATGGAAAAAGCATAGCGATGAGATCTGGGCTTTAGGATAGCATTATGGGATTAAGGTTGGAGGAAGAATAACTGAATTACATTATTCTGTTTCCTCTAATCTATGGTGGAAGGTCTATGCTGAGAGTTCAGTGGGCTTTAGAACAAGGAACCTCACACCAAAGGAAGGGTTATTAGCTGTCAGTAAATCAGGCAATGTTTTAGGAGGAACCTAAATCTTCATGTTTATGATAATAACTGGGAGTGTAAAGAAAATTCTGATTTACATACTCTGGGACCTGGTTTAATGGCCATGATGGTCTTAGGTTGATGGTTGGACTTGATGATCATGGAAGTCTTTCCCGACCAAAACAATTCTATAATTCTATGATTCTTGACTCAGCTGTGTGGCAAAGTTGAAGTCAACACCTCCTTAACAGCTCAAATATGCTAGATGGTGGCTCTGCCAGTCCAGCAGCCTCACAGAGAGGCACTTTGTGAGATGCAGTCTCTGCCTGAGCCACTGGCAGCATCTTGGTGTGTGCTTTCTCTGTATTTGGGGTTTTTAGCATGAAATTACATGATTCTTTGGTGGGATGTCTTCAAAAAGAGATCTTTACCATTGTGTGGGACGGAGCTAGTGAGAACATACCTCTGTCCTTGGTGGAAGGGAAATAGTTGGAACTTGGAAGTCGTCTCTTCTGCTTTTCTTGTTTTGTTTTTCATTAACTCCTCTGCTCTATCGTGTATTAGTCTGTAATAGCTTCATTCTCCAGAAAGGTCAGTAAAGTAAGCCAAGATGGTAGGTTGCCCAGGGAGGTGGTGCGGTCACCATCCCTGGACATGTTCAGTAAATGTGGGTATGGCACTTCTGGATGTGGTTGAATGGCCACAGTGGTCTTAGGTTGAAGGTTGGACTTGATGATCTTAAAGGTCTCTTCCAACCAAAACCATTCTATGATTGTTTTGATCAGTGAAGTTTTTTACTTGCAATGTGAGATATCCCAAAGAACTTAACTCAAATGGGGAGTTGCTGGGCACTGCTATTGCATGGAGCTGTTGGTTGGAGCAGGAGAGGTCAAGGTCATGTCACAGCTATGAAGCCTGTGTTCTTTCAGACTCTGTTCTAGCTACCTCTGCAAGCACTGCTTCCTGTTTTCCACCCACCCATTAGCCAAATACACTCATCTCTGATCCTTCCCTGAGCCATCCATACACCTTTGTCTTCCAGCCATGCTTCCTCTGCTATGTCAAGCAGAAGGGGAGGGGCAATGGTATTGGTTCTGCCACATTATTGTTGCAGTCTGGGCACTCTACCTTTTCTAACCCAAAGCCATGGAGGACATGTCCTAAGAGGACAAAACCCCCTTCCCTCCCACATTTCTCCAAAGCTTACTACTCCTGAGCTGTATCATGTGCTGTAGAGGAAAGAGGCAGGTTATACAGCGCCTTCTGGCCCCTGTGGTCCAGGTGTGCTATCAACTCTAGAGAGCCTCAAACTCAGTAGCCTATGCTACTGCTGGAGTTTGACAAGTGAGAATTCCTTAAGTCCTCTGTCTCCAGGGAACTGGGCTTTAACACTCCACTCTGAGCATGGTTTTGGAGGAGCAAGCATTGCCCGGAGAACCTGAGAGGCAGCATGGATCACCTATGGAGCAGGAGCCATTCAATGAATGATGAAGGGCTGCTCTGAGTTCGGCTTGGGGTGGACAGAGTACCATATTCCCCTGCCTTGCTTGTGTGCTGTGCTGCAAGTGATTCTGAGAAGAAATAATACGTGTTCTTGCTCCAACATGATATAAAAATGTCCCTATATTAGAAGGTCTATATTTTATGGAGCTTTGCTTCATATTAGTGTCAGAGACGCTCTTGATTTCAATATAACAATATGAAAGTGCACGTGTAATTTCTCCTCTGATCACATTAATGCTAAACCACTGTACATGGTAGTAATGTTAAACTAATGTGACAGGATAATACAGGTATAAAGTGATGTAAAACCATTAATATTATAGAAAGTTATTCATTTTATGCAAAGGAATCTAAGGAGTCATTTGAATAAAACTCCTTGTCTCTTTCTCTCATTTAGTTGAGCTACTTTGATCAAAAGATGATAAGTAAGTTTGTTGTTCAGACTATTAGCTTAATTTCCATACCATGATTTCTTGTTCTTGCTCCTGATCATTGGTATGGTTCAAACTGAGTTTGCTGCTGTCAGGAGTTCTGCTCTGTAGTGTCTAATCTTGAGATACAATCATGGAATGGTCAGGGCTGGAAGGGACCTTAAGGATCATCAGTTCCAACCCCTATGCTTTGTGCAGGGACACCTCATGCTAGATCAGGTTGCTCAGAGCCACATCCAGACAGGCCTTAACTCCAGGGATGAGGCTTCCACTGCTTCCCTGGGCAACCTGTTCCAGTGTCTCACCACCCTCGTGCTGAAGAACTTCTTCTTAACATCCAGTCTGAATCGACCCACTTCTAATTTTGCTCCATTCCCCTCAGTCCTATCACTATCTGACAGCTTAAAAAGTCCCTCCCCATCTTTCTTGTAGGCCTCCTTCAGATACTGGAAGGCCACAATAAGGTCTCCTTGAAGCCCTCTCTTTTCCAGACTGAACAGCCCCAACTCTCTTGGTCTGTCTCCATAGGTACAGAGAAGAGCTGTTGTCGGTCTCTTCCTCCTATGACCAGACGATAGAACAGGAGGAAATAGCCTGAAAATGTGGTAGGGAAAGTGCCATTAAGAAACACTTCTTCATGGAAAGATCAGAGATCAGTCAGGCATTGGAATAGGCTGCCTGGAATGTGGAGGTGGCAGAGTCACTGTGTCTGGAAGCGTTCAACAAATGTGTGGATGCTGCACTTTGGAATGTGGTTAAATGGCCATGGTGGTGTTGGGCTGGCTGTTGGGTTCAGTGATCTTGGAGGTCTCTGCTAACCAAAGCAATTCTATGATCAGAGGTGGGACAATTCATTGAGTGCTGGTAAGCTGGTTGATTTTGACATGTCCTTTTCTCTAGTCACATTGAAATGACACGTAGTGAATCGGGCTGGAAGTGTGCAATGGCACAAGTTGTTCTTAAGTGCAATAATGGAGTGAGTTACAACCACTAGCAAAAGTTACTCAGTAACACTCTTTCACATCAGATTCTGATTTCACAGAATCATGCAGAAACATCCAGGTTGGCAAAGCACCTCAGGATCACCAACTCCAACCTATAACCTTACTCTACAAGATTCATCTTAAATCGTATCCTTAAGCACCCTATCGAAACGACCCTTAAACACATCCAAGGTTGGTGACTCAACCACCTCCCTGGGCAGCTCATTCCAGTGCCTGACCACTCTCTCTGTGAAAAAACTATTTCCTAATGTCCAATCTAAACCTATCTAGTCTCAGCTTGAGGCCATTCCCCTGTGTTCTGTCTCCAATTACTAGTGAGAAGAGACCAGCACCAGCCTCTCACCAGCATTTCACTTGGGGCTGGAAGAGTACAATGACACAAGTTGCTCTTAAGTATAGTAATGGAGCAAGGTATAACCACTAGCAAAAGTTACTCAGTAAAAGTAACACTCTTTCACAGCAGATTCTGATTTCACTTGGAGCACTGCCTAGCTGCAAACTTTAGGTCTCTCATTAACCAAAGAATGAGCTAGCTGATATCAAAGACATGCATTTTCCCCTCCCCCCACCTCCCCCACCCCCATTTCATCAGATCATAGAGCCATAGAATCATTTTGGTTGGGGAAGCCTTTCACTGAAGACAGCCGACAAAGACTATGCAGTGTGTGAAAAGGCAGATTTCCAGTGAAATGAAATGAAGAGTTGTAAGGCTGTGGTTTTAGGAAGGGCCTTTCTTTTGTGGCTTTTGGGTTAGCTTCTTATTTGTCAGGTTTTTATAAGAACATTATTGCTTTAAGAAAAAAATGGAAACCCTGAGAAATTACTCTCAGTCTAACGAGTTCTTTTCCACTGACTACAGACATCATTAGGGGATGGCTATAGCCCGAGGCTGTGCATGAACTTTTTCTTCTAACTGTACACTTTATGTATAATTTAGCTTTCTTGCCTAAATTATTCAAGCAAATAGTGAGTGAAAATAATGGAGTTCACTGAAACCTTCCACAGTATTAAAATAAAACAGTTTTTTACGTTGATTTGAATTTTTAAGCTTTTTAATCATGGATTTCAAATGGAATACGCATGTCTTCAGCTCCTCTCTGCTTGTCCTCCTGTGCCTTTTTTCAGTCAAAGAAAGGAAGAAAGGAAATGAACTTCAGCAAATATCCCATTAATTAGTAAATATTACTTGTGACTACTTGAGGTAGAAGCAATGGTAGTTCATATAGGCATAGAAGATATATTCATCAAGGATTGAACTACAGGCTGTGTTATCTCTTTCACCCCAGAACAGGCCAGTGGCATGGTATGTTTAAATACTCTTGAGATGCTTTCAACTCAAAAATGCTGATAAGGGGCTGTATGCAACAATGCTAAACTCAAAAAACTAACACAAAGGCTACATAATTTTTTTTTTTTTTGTGTGTGTGTGTAGTTTTAATATTATTCTTACAAAGAAAATCCTTGCTTTCAAACCTAGGAGCCTGATCTCATGTGAGGAAAGTGGTGCAGCTTCAGGAAGAAGCTCTGCAGATTTCTTCCAGGTGAAGAATCAGCACTTAAATGCTTGCTTTTGTAGCTATAGCCTGTCCCCTGCAATCGTGCGCTGCAAATTCACTCTGCAGGTTGTTGCTGATGCTGTTTCTGCTGTGATTGGTAGTATATCTAAATCTGACTAGGTTGATGTAGTATATCTAAATCTGACTAGGTAGATGCCATGGAAAACAAAATTCTGTGCAAGTTTAAGTGCCTCAGTAGTATCTGTAAGCAGACCTCTACAGCTGTTTAGCTTGAGCATGTTGTGCTTTGGATGCATGTCTGTTAGAAGTAATATCGTCGAACGATAGAATGGTTTGGGTTGGAAGAGACCTTTGGAA
The DNA here is from genome assembly GCA_013400475.1 of Tricholaema leucomelas. NCBI lineage: Eukaryota > Metazoa > Chordata > Aves > Piciformes > Lybiidae > Tricholaema lacrymosa > Tricholaema leucomelas. Next base: position 1,042,342 of record WAAF01003895.1, on the reverse strand, counting down.
GATCGTCTAGTTCCAACCTCCCTGCCACAGGCAGGGGCATCTTCCACACCTTGCCCAAGGCCTCATCCAAACTGACCTTGAGCACCTCCAAGGAGGGGGCAGCCACAACCTTCCTGGGCAACCTGTTCCAGTGTCTCACCACCCTTGTTGCCAAGAATTTCTCCTTAATATCTAGTCTAAATCTACCTTTCTCAAGCTTAAATCTAATCACTCCCATCCTGTCACAGCCTTTGTAAGTCCCTTCCCAGCTTTCTTGTAAGTCCCCTTCAGGTACTGGAAGGCCATTATGAGGTCTCCCTGGAGCTATGGTGATTTTCTGTATTTAGAATCATGAAATAGTTTGGGTTGAAAATAACCTGCAAAGCTCATCTAGTCCATCCCTTCTGCAGTGAGCAGGGACATCTTCCACCAGATCAGGTTGCTCACATATATGATAGGAAAAGAGCCGTATCTAGGCATCAGCTAGGTTCAGCATGAGATTCAAGTCTTGCAGACTACCCAGTAAGTGTGAAATTTCTCCATGGGATTCAGACCAGGCTCCCTTTTTTGAGAAGCATGACATGAGGCAGAGCTAAATACAGATTTACCTGATTTCACCTCTATACGTACACTAACTAATGTCTGTAGTTTGTCAGTGGGCTTTGGGTTAACCCAAAGAAGTCAAATATGTCAGATCTTTCAGTGCCTGATGTAATTACTCTCACCTACACCTTTGTTCTTATGTACTGTGGCACCTCCTGGATTCACAGTGCTACTTGCCTCAGACTGCAGAAATACTGGGTGGTCCACTTAGGCAGCTTTCCCCAAGTCTAGGTTTGTACCTCGAGTTTTCTTCCAGACCTGGACACATGAAAAACATGAGAAAGATTATCCTGTTTGAGATTTCATTATTTATGAGCTTAACAAAGAAATATCATAGGAGTGGAGCATCTCCCATGCTTAGACAAAGCTCTGCACAAAACTCACAAAGCAAACCAACAGGCCAAGGATAAAGAAAAGACTGAATTCTCCCCTCCCCCCCCCATCCCCTGTCTCCCTGAATCATTGAAGTGGCACTGTGTGATGAGTTAAAAAAGAAAGCTCCTTCTCTGACTTCATCACTTCTGATATGCTGTTTCTTGCTTTTGGAGTTTTCAGACTCAAGAAATGAGATACATGCAAATCACCTGCCTTTTAATTTGAATGTCCAGCAGATGTGAATCATTACAAGCCTTCACCCTAGATTGTAGCCACACCTCTGAGCTATCTGTGTACAACAGCTAGCTGCCTACCTCAGTACGTAAGTCCTGCCATAGTCCTCTGAGCCAACCTGAGGTGGTCTGAAGGCTGTAACTCTTCTGCATTTTCACAGCACAGGTGCCAGCAGGCAAAGTTATCTGGAAATCAATAATAATTGGATTTGTTGTCATCTGAAAACAACTTTGAAAAGATCACGATATCACAGAATGTCACAAGCTGGAAGGGACCTTGAAAGCTCATCCACTCCAACCCCTCTGCCAGAGCAGGATCACCTAGACCAGATCACACAGGAACACATCCAGATGTGTCTTGAATATCTCCACAGAGGGACACTCCACAACTCCCCTGGGCAGCCTGTTTCAGTGTTCTGTCACCCTCACAGGGAAAGAATTTCTCCTCATGTTTCCATGGAACTTCCAATGCCTCAGCTTCCACCCATTGCTCCTTGTCCTATCATTGGTCACCACCAAGCAAAGCCTTGCTCCAGCCTCCTAGCGCTCACCCTTTACATCTTCAGAAACACTGATGAGGTCACCTCTCAGTCTTCTTGTCCATGCTCCAAGCCCCAGCTCCCTCAGTCTCTCCTTGTAACAGAGCTGTTCCATTCCCTTCTTCATCTTTGTGGCTCCATGCTGGACTCTCTCACGCATTTTTCTGTCCCTCTTGAACTTAGGGGCCCAGAACTGGAAGATGTTTACTCTAGATTCTTTATTGTGACTTAATTATTTGTTCTTTCATGCTCTTTATTGACAGTCATTCTTTTCTGCTAAAAAACAGACTTCTGAACCATTTGGAGTTTGTTTCAAAGCTGCTGTCCTAATTGGAATGTTATTTGGTAGCACTGTTAGGCTTATCTTGTGTCTCAACCACTTGCAATCACTTCTGCACATATATGCATCAGGGGCAGTTGCATAAATTAATTAAGCCAAATACTTAAAATTTAATCCCATAGAACTTCCACCTTGTGCACTCTGTAGTTCTGCTGAGGAGCTTATTGAAGTAAAGCATGGTGATTTTTGCAATGTTGGCTACTGACTGTATGCTCAGAAAAGGAACTGTAGAGCTATAGAACCAACAGGGTCCTCTCTTGTTTGCATTGTGGTCTTACAGTTGTGCAGTGCTTGGTGTTGCACAGGCTGCTGATGTTCATGTGTTAGCATGCAGAGTGCATCAGACTCTTCCCCTCTCGTTAACACAGGTGATACACAGTCTTGAGGTAGAGATTTGGTGGGAAGTAGCTTTTTCCTTGTCTGCATTTATTTAGTTGCTCTTCAGTCTTTGAAATGAGAGAGTAAAAAAAAGTCAGCTGAAGCAAGACAGACTTACAGAAAGCATACAAGACTGAGCTGCTCAGTTAATTACCCAGTAAAGTCTAGACTATGAAATCCTTTGACAGTATGACATCTTTTTCCCACTAAATTCGTGTTCACCAAAGCCCAGCTCAACATCACAGGAGAAAATTCTCCTTGCAGGGATGTTGGACAGATTGTACATCCACTAGATCAGCACAGAACTACTCAGTTCCCTGTTTGTGTCAGGAGATTAAAATGCTTGGTGAAGCCAAAATGATTTCTCATTACATCTTGCAGAACAGCTCTTTCCTTTACTTTTTTTCTCTTTATGCACTAGGAATTTCCTCCCTTTTGTTTGCTTCTTTGGGGCTTTTTGTTTGTGTTTTTTTTATTGTTGCTGCTTGTTTGTTTTGTTAAAATTTGTTTGATTTGTTAAAATTTGTTTGCCTAGGAGCAGGTTGCAGGCTGGGTTGGCATTTTGTGGTAATCTATCATTTGACTGCATTCCTGAGGATGTCTGTCAGCTAAAATTCTAAGTGTCTAGAACTTGATGTCCAGTTCTGAGCTCCGTAAATGAAGAGGGACAAGGTATACTAGGGAGTGTCCAATGGAGGCTATGAGGGTGATTAAGAGACTGGAACATCTGTCTAATGAGGAAGGGCTGAGAGACCTGGGGCTGTTTAGCCTGGGAGTACATGTCAATCTGATAGAGGATAGAAGGGCTCTGCAGAGGGACCTGGACAAGCTGGACAGATGGGCATAGTCCAATGCCAGGAGTTTTAACAAGTCCAAGCACCAGGTTGTGCACTTTGGCCACAATAACCCCATGCAGCACTACAGCCTGGGGACAGAGTGGCTGGAGAGCAGCCAGGCAGAGAGGGACCTGGTGGTGCTAGTTGATAGCAGCTGAACATGAGCCAGTAGTGTGTCCAGGTGGCCAAGAAGGCCAATGACATTCTGGCCTGTATCAGGAATAGTGTGGCCAGCAGGACCAGGGAAGTCCTTCTGCCCCTGTACTCAGCACTGGTTAGACCGCACCTTGAGTGCTGTGTCCAGTTCTGGGCCACTCAATTTAAGAAAGATGTTGAGATACTGGAATGTATCCAGAGAAGGGCACTAAGGCTGGTGAAGAGGCTAGAGCACAGCCCTGTGAGGAGAGGCTGAGGGAGCTAGGGGTGTTTAGCCTGGAAAAGAGGAGGCTCAAGGATGACCTCATTGCTCTCTACAGCTACCTGAAAGGAGGTTGTAGCCTAGTGGTCTCTTCTCCCAGGCAATCAGTAATAGAACAAGGGGACACAGTCTCAAGTTGTGCCAGGGGAGGTATAGGCAGGATGTTAGGCAGAAGTTCTTCATGGAAAGAGTGATTGGCATTGGAATGGGCTGCCCAGGGAGGTGGTGGTATCCCCATCCCTGGAGCTGTTTAAGAGCAGGCTGGATGAGGCACTTAGTGTTGTAGTTTAGTTAATTAGAAAGGTTAGGTGATGGGTTGGACTCGATGATCTTGAAGGTCTTTTCCAGACTGGTTGATTCTGTGAGAAGACTGCAAGGGGATCTTATGAATATTGATATATATCTGAAGAGTGGGTGTCAAGAGGGTGCCAGCCTCTTTTCAGTGGTGCCCTGTGATAGGACGAGGAGCAGCAGGTAGAAACAAGAGCCCAGGAAGTTCCACTTCAACATAAGGAAATTTTTTTTCACTCAAAGGGTGCTGGAGCACTGAAACACAGAGGTTGCAGGGTCTCCTTCTCTAGAGACATTCAAAACCCATTTGGATGCATTTCTGTGTGACCTGCCCTAAGTGATCCTGCTCTGACAGATGAGGTGGACCTAATGATTTCCTGAGATCCCTTCCAATCCTTACCATTCTGTGACTCTGTGAACATTCCTGCCCTATGCTTGCTGTCACTAAGCAGAGAAATCTTCATCTATTTCATCTCTTTGGTTTTGGCTTCTTTTTATGGAAGCGTAGTTTGAGCCCTCTTTAGTTGACTGGTAGGTTTTGTGCAATTTATGCCCACAGAGGAACCTCTGGCCCTTTATAGGCTGTGGTATTGCTCTGTGCTTGCCTAAAACGTAGTCTGCCACCTCTCACAGCTTTCCCATGGGAGAATGTCTGTGTGTGTGTTTTTAAGGGAACTTCCAGACTTTAGGCAGAACCTTTCATCAAGAGAGGAAAAAGCAGCTCTGCCTAAGTGTCTCATAGATGAACTACACTTACCAGCACATCCAGCAAATGGAATTTTTATGTTGCACTCAGGCCTTGTCACTTCTGTCCAGGGATGGATTAATGGCAGAGCTGATGGGGCCATGGCCCTGTCCCCAAAAACACTATGAGACCCTGGCTTCTCCTATCATCACAGAAACCTCCATCGTGGCTTGCAGCCAAAGGGCGTCATGAAGATGCATTACTTGGGAAGAGCTCAAGGAGTATCCCATGGGTCACAGAGAGGGCTCATTAAGCACAGTCTCTTCGGAGACAGTGCAACCACTCCCATGCCTGGGTGCCTGCCACAGCTCCTAGCCCATGTCTGGGAGAAGTTGTGCCCTTTCTCATAAATGTGAAGGAGCTTTTGCCACTTTGTAGAGCAAGGTACATAAAAGGACAAAAAACTCCATTTTGGTCCTACTTTTCTGCATTAGACCCAGGGCAGCCCACTTGGAAACACTGACAGCTCTCATATTCAGAGTGTGGTTTTGCTGCAGATTGCTTGGCCTTGCAGTAGCCCCATGCAGATTCCTGCCCCCACTCTCTCTGGCTTCTCCATTCAATTTGAGACAGCTTGCTGCTGAGCTCTCAATTTTTCTGCCTCCCTAACTATTATTTACCTAATACTTACCTCTTCCACTTTTTTTTTTGTTTGCCTTTCTCAGCACTCTCTCAGTTTCACCTCAGCCAGTAACAGTCTTGAGTTGCTTGCTTGCCCTAAAGGTCCAGATGAATTTCCATATACAACCAAACAGACTTAACTGAAGTGCTTTTAAACACTGAAGACTAATTAGTGACATCTCTTTTGCTTCAAAAATACTTACAAATGTCATCCCAAACTGGCTGGGGAAAAAGCAAAACTGGAGCTAGATTTCTTTTTTTTTTTTTTTTCATAAAATTGCCAGAAAACGAAGGATTTGCTGCTGCTTACAGCATTCTCCTCAGCCTTGTTGAAGGGAACTGGATACGCATGAGTGACTTCACTCATAAATACTTCTCTTCCTTTCTTCCTGTGTGTCTAATTATAGGTGACAAATGGGCAGCTCTGGCAAAAGAAAGTTATGGCAACCTTGCCTAAAGCTTGGTGAGTTAAGATATTTTTGCAAGTATGTTGGGAGAGATTGGGCTCAAAGTCTTGCTCTAGCAGAGCCATAGCATGGTTTGAATGCACGGTTTGGTCCTGAGTGAGCAGTTTAAATCCTTAGACGGTTTCATTTTGAGAGAAAAACCAACATTGATTCCTTCTGTGGACATGTTCCACTTCTTTAAGGAAGAAACCCTAACGTTTCTTGAGGTATATGTGAATGCTCTGCAGGTGTCTTGTAGGAGAAAGACCTCTGAGATCTCAGTGGCCTCTTCAAATCAATGCTCTTCAACTGTGGGTTTGAAGACCATAGGAAAGCTGTTATGCTCCACAAAACTGTTGTAAATGTATTTTTAAACGCTAGGTGTGTGCATTCGTGCACATCTGAATCTGCAAAGAAATGGCAATGGGTAAAGAGAATGAAGAGGAGAAAATTCGTCTTTACTTTTGTGTGGTTTTGTATAAAGGTTATGAGCACCTTGGATCACAGAAAGGTTAAGCATCATTGCTCTACTCATTGAACTACAGAATAATCCAACAGCAGTGGTGTGAAAAATCCAACCCTCTGGGTCATTTGCTTTTTTTCTTTCAAGTGTCTATGCAAAATGTTTTGTTTCAGCTCTAATGGAACATTTCACTTTCAAGCTATATAAATTCACATGTGTTTGGCTTTGCAAGAAATCAACACTTAAATCTGGGTCAGGGTGATAGAGGATTTTTTTCCCCCCCCCTTCCTTTCTCCACCTCAATAATTTTTCAGGAGTATAGTGCTGAGTCTTTTACGCTTTCAAAACTTTGGCCACAAACCTTCTTTGCCCTTTAACTTCTGCTTGCTTCTTATAAAGCACTTCTGTGATATTGCTTTTGAAAGCTGCAGTATCAAAATATGTTTTATTGTGACGCATTTAGTTCAGGATGGCATGTTCCATGTTCTGCCAGTCCTTATGCTCCTCTGCAGGTGCCTGTGAGTACTGGGGAGATGTACAAACACAAACCAGTCTGTTCAGTTTAACATGGTGGGGGAAAAAAGGAGCATTGTTACGTTGTGGATTTAAAATTTGTTTTATCGTGCAGAATCCTGACAGGGATAAACTGATGGGTGGATAAAGGAGGTAGGACAAAGAGAAAGAGGGTGACCTTGTTTGGAGACACTGCCCCAAAATGAATGCAGAAGTGAAGGAAAGTTCATGGCCCAGGATATTTTCAGGTGCTTTTAAAAAAGGCATTGCCCTACTCTTAAATTTTTTTTAAATATAAGCTCCATTTAACAGATGCCATAGTCCTGAGAGGGTAGGAAGCTGTGTGTTCTCACACAGCCCCTGCATGGTGTCAGTTGTCACTACATGAACATCCAGAACCTGCTTTCTTTCTCAGCTGGGTCAACCTAAATTTAAGGAGTGGTTTTAGAATAATCACAGAAGCATCCAAGTTGGAAAAAACCCCTCAGGATCACCAAGTCCAACCCATATCCCTACTCTACAAGGTGCACCCTAAACCATATCCCCAAGCACCACATCCAAACGACTTTTAAACACTTCCAGGGTTGGTGACTCAACTACCTCCCTGGGCAGCCCATTCCAATGCCTGAAAGTGAAAGCTGCTGCTCTTTAGGGAAGCCCACACTGTTGTTGCCCCATTTGTACAACCGCACAGGGCTACTGGTCAGCAGCACCCATAGGAGCCCTGCAGATGTCTAGGACATGTCTCAGGCTTTGTCTAAAGCAGCTCTACATGTAGCCACCAAGAATTATCAATATCTGCCTAGTCAATGGGAAGAGAAGAGGGAAGGAAAAAAATGCAAACCAAACTACACTCTAAGCCACACTGCACACAGAATCACAGAACCATAGAGGTTGGAAGTGATCTCCAGAGAACATTCAGTCCAACCTCCATGCCAAGGCAGGATCACCCAGGAGAGTTCACACAGGAATGTATTCAAGTGAGTTTTGAAAGTCTCCAGAGAAGGAGACTCCACAACCTCTCTGGGCAGCCTGTTCCAGGGCTCTGTCACCCTCACTGTAAAGGAGTTTCTCCTCATGTTGAGGTGAAACCTTCTCTGTTCCACTTCGTAGCTGTTATTCCTTGGCTTATTGCTGTTGACCAGCAAAAAGAGATTGGCTCCAGGCACTTGACACCCACCCCTCAGATATTTGATACATTGATAATACATGATGCACACCTTCAAGACGTAAGTGCTTTTAGTCTCTAAATGGGTTTTATGATCAGCCTTTTGGCCATATTCTTCAAGACCTGACCTCCCAGAATAGCGGCTTGGAACAGGATAGTAGTAGAAGAGGCTTGTACCAGCAACAGTGTAGCCAACAGGACAAGGAAGGTGATCATGCCCTTGTGCTAGGCACTGGTGAGGCCACACCTTGAATTCTGGATTCAGTTTTGGATACTGGAGTGGGTCCAGAGAAGAGCAACAAAGCTGGTAAAGAGTCTGGAGAACAGATCTTGTTAGGAGCAGCTGAGGCAACTGGGATTGTTTAATCTGGAGAAGAGGAGGCTGAGGGGAGACCTCATTGCTCTCTACAACTCCTTGGAAGGAGATTGTAGTGAGGTGGAGGTTGGTCTCTTCTCCCTAGTATTGGGTGATGGAATGAGAGGAAATGGCCTGAAATTGTGCCAGGGGAAGTTTAGATTGGACATTAGGAAACATTACTGCAAGAGTGGTCAGGCATTGGAACAGGCTGCTCAGGGAGGGTAGTGGAGTTACTGTCCCTAGACGCATTCAAGAAATGTGTGGATGTGGCATTTGTAGATATGGTTTAATGGCTATGATGGCCTTAAGTTGTCAGCTGGACTTGATGATTTTGGATGTCTTTCCAACCAAAACAATTCTGTGGTTCCATGAAGTCTTGGAGCTGCCTCTGCCACACTGGTGGCACCCTCTTGTCTTCAACCTGGTGTTCTCTGAGACCATCTCTTCTCTGTTGTGTTATTTCAGAGTACTGAAATTCCTCAGTGAAACAGGCAACAGATGGTTACAGCAATAAGAGATGTGTGATTTTTTCACAAGAACAAAAAAGTGGCCAACCTTGCAACTCTGTTTTGTGTTAACTGCAGAGCTGTAAAATGCTGACAAATGTTTGAGCATTTTTGTTCATCTCTGACTTGACTTTCTGTGATTTGCAAACAATTCAGCAAGGTGCAAAGAGCGAAAAGTTGCTTCCAGACTCAGCAGGAAAGGGGAACTGGCTGGGACGTCACTTGAATTGAAATTCCCTCAGGAGGGGAGAGAGGTGTTCCTCCTCTTTTACTCTTGCTGCTCATTTTCTCCTTCTGGATTTTTCTTTCTGTTAGGGAGCTCTTTTGGGCTACTTTTAGAATTTGACTTCTGCAGCATTTCTTCATCCAGCCATTGTTTGTCCATCTCATCCAGGGAACTACCTACCTGCTTCTTTATTTTTTCACCTCATAGAGGTTATTTAGCAGGGATACTGGTAGCCTCTTCTTCCCATGCAGATTGGCATTTTTCTGGCTCCTGTATGTTTTGCCACAGAGTCTCATACCCATGGGCATCATGACTTCAACCCAGCGGGTAGTCTAAAACAACAAAAGATGATTCCTACCCCAAATATCTTCCATTCAGCCAACCCATTTCCCAACCTGTATTAGCAGAGGAGCAAGCAGGACAAAAGAAAACTTCGCTGCAGGAGCCTCGAGGTTTTCACATGTTGACATTTTTCAAGCTGGCAGCCTGCCCTGCTTCGCCATGCAGTTCTTCAAGGCATGGCATTTCAATGCTGCGCATCCCAGAAGGGACAGGAAAGGCAGGCAGCACAACTGATGGCCCACCCTGGGTCGAGCCCTCAGCCAGGAGAACCTCTGGAGACACAGGCACAACTATCAGCAACTGTTTCTTTGATGCTTTCCCTCCTGCTTCGTCATTATGTTTCAGCTTTGAAACTGAGCTTTGTTTCAGACTGGTAGCCCGTGGCAGTGGACTGGAGAGAGGAGACTTTTACTGAGCTTCCAAAGGCATTATGTGCACGGGAAGAAAATGTGTGAAGAATTGGAATTATATGGTTGTACTGGGAGTTTGTTGTGGTGGTAACACTGGCTCACATCTCCTGGTAGCTAATGGAGCATGATGGGATGATCTGAAGATTAAATGAGTCTGATATGCTGGTACATGACATTTAAAAAGAATGGTGAAATGATATTTCTTATTTTCCTCTGTGTGGAGAGAATGCTTCTTGGCTTTCAGTACAAAGTGTGCCATCATAAGGTGCTTCCAGACTGCTCCTTGACTTCAAAATAGAAGCCACCATGTCCGCTCCTCCCTCTTTCCTTTCTGCGTTACAGCTGTACGAAGCACAAGGTAGAGTCCAAGGGCCAGATCCTGAGCTGCTCCAGGCCAGCACTCGTGGACATCTCTGCTAGGTGCTTCCTCATTTGCAAGCTGCCGTAGGGCTGCTGACTTTGACGTTCACATCAGCACTAGGTGCAGAAAGGCAAACCAGGGATATTGCAGTGGTTTAACTTCCAGCAAGAGTAAAGAAATGGTTGAATTCTGGTGGTACTGGAGGTCAAGAGAAATCATTTTATTGGAAAAGTAGTGTAGGACAGGTGGAAGTTGAAGTCTGTATGAGTGTGGAAATATGGCCTTGGGCAACCTGGTCTTCTAGAAGGTGTCACTGCCCATGACTTGAGTTGAAACTAGATGATTTTTAAAGTCTTTTTCAACCCAAACCATTCTATGATGATTCTATGATCTGTTTTCAACATATTTCTAATCCCAGGAAGGACAAAAGGGATCATTTATCATGTTGAAAGTGGTTGCAGGCAGGTCGGTATGTGGGTTTATGCTAACTGAGCTAGCTGGTTAAAATTGTTTCAATGTCAGAAAGCAAAAAAAAAGATACATTATATATTTTTTTTCTGCTCCCTAATTGACTGTCAGGTACTTAAGTGCTTCTAATGTGAGCACATGTGACTTGGAATGACATGTGAATAATATCACAGGTGACACCTTAAAAATCTCTTTTCGTGAAGGTGCATCCCAGGGAAACCACATCACATGTGACTGTGTGCTGGCAGGAAAGCACAAAAGAAACGTTAGCATTGCTGGGACTAAGTGATAAAATAAAAATAACATGAGAGTGAATATTCCTAGAAATGTCTTTTTCAGGAGTCATCCATTCCTAATAATCCCTGGGATTTTTATGAGAGTCATTCTGAGCCCTGACTCCTTCAGCTGAGCACGGAAGTAATTACGTCTGTAGATAGCCTTAATTTGCCTCTGTGTAAATTAAATCTAGATGCCAGCTTAACTTACAAGCTTCCCCTAAATGCTTTTATAGATTTTTTTTTTCCTTTTTTTTTTTTTCCCAAAGATCAGAAATGAGAGCATCCACTGAGTATGACAAGGGAATGCAGCTGGTTTTGGCTGATCGCTCTTTTTCACGTGTGTGTAACGAAGAGCTTGCTACTTGTGAGCAGGGAGAGGATTTAATGAGTCACAAAAGTACATAATTTATTGTAGAATGTGTTCCACATCTTTCAGAGCAAATTCCATGGCAAATGTATGCGAGTTGTATTTCTATGAATCAGACTCTCGGCGTAGTTCCTTCGAAACAGCTTGCCCTACATTTTTCGAAGGGAGCTGCAGCGTTTATAGTGCACCATCGAATTAACATTTTGCGGTTAACAAACGCGGCCCGAGAAATTAAAATGATATTTGAAACATAAATCCTGCCTGCTAACAACTATCCTTAATAAAAGCCCAGCCAGAACCAACAGACAGAGCTTGTTTTCTCCAAGGCTCTTTCTGGAGACCAGTTCTCAAAAAAAACATCTGTGCAAATGCAAGGGGAGAGAAGAAAGAACGAAAGAAGTTAAAAAGTCCCAACAGAAATAGAAGCCATCAGTGGTTAGGTGTGTTATAAATACATTATTACTTCATTGTAATGGCATACAGGCTTTGGCCAGACTGGGGGTGACCTCACTGCCTGTCAGACTTAGACTTACTCCTGGGGAAACAGCAGGCAAGATGAGATGCCCACCCAGCACCACTTGAGCAGGGAGTGAGCAAATCCAGATAATGTAAAGGGACTCATCTTGAATACCGTGTTCAGTTTGGGGCTCCCCAGTTTAAGAGGGACAGGGATCTGCTGGAGAGGGTCCAGTGGAAGGCTACAAGGATGATTAGGGGACAGGAGGGCATGGCTTATGAGGAGAGGCTGAGGGACCTGGGGTTTTTTAGTCTGGAGAAGAGAAGACTTAGAGGAGATTTGATAAATGTAAGTATCTCAGGGCTGTCCAGGAGCCGGGGGACAGGCTCTGCTCACTTGCTCCCTGGGATAGGACAAGGAGCAATGGGTGTAAGTTGCAGAAAAAGAGGTTCCAGCTCAACACAAGGGGGGAGTTCTTTACTGTAAGGGTCCCAGAGCACTGGCACAGGCTCCCCAGAGAGGTTGTGGAGTCTCCTTCTCTGGAGACTATCAAGGCCTGTCTGGATGTGTTCCTCTGTGATCTGTGTTAGATAGGATTGTTCTGCTTCGGCAGGGGGTTGGGACTCGATGATCTCTTTGGGTCCCTTCCAACCCCTAACATCCTATGATCCTATGACTCCAGAATGTCTGTACAAGGAGGAGCTGTTGGGTCAGACTGGTATCACACTTGGAAATGGAATGTTTTCACAGGATCACAGGATGTTAAGGGCTGGAAGGGACCTCCATAGATTTAGTCCAACCCCCTTGCCAGAACAGGACCATAGAAGCTAGTGCAGGTCATACAGGAAGGCATCCAGACTGGTCGTGAAAGTTTCCAGAGAAGGTGTGCTAGTTTGAAGCTAGCTGGAATGTTTTGGTGAGAAGAACTAGATTACAGGCTGTAAAAGGAAAACAGTGGTGATGTCTACTTCGCTCATAGGCTCACTGAGATGTGTAAGAATAAAAAGCAAAACATAAAGCCACTTCTGCCACTGGCGAGCTCTGGGCTGCATATCTCTCTAACCTCACTCTCCATTTTGGCTAATCCACTTTGCTTCCTAACCTCCCTGGCCAAAACTCCATTCTTCCTTGGGACTGGGGTAAGGTTGAGAGGGGTAGGGGGAAGGTGAAGGGGTGGCTGAGAGCCCCTCCTGGGGACTCAGGTTTCTGGGAGGGGAGTTGTGTTTTACCTTTTTACCTTGTATATTTCTGTATATAACTGTATATAAACAGTAAATATCTGCTTGTATATTGTGCTAGCTGTAAATATAAGCTTCATTCATATTTCCAGAGCCGGCTGAGTCTAGTCTGGGTGATTTCTAAAGTGTGGGGGGGTAGGGGACACCCAAACCATCACAGAAGGAAACTCTACAATCTCTCTGGGGAGCCTGTTCCAGTGCGCTGTGACCCTTACAGTAAAGAAGTTCCTCTTCATAGAATCATAGAATGGTTTAGGTTGGAAGGGACCTCAAAAATCATCCAGTTCCAACCTTCTAGGATCCAACCTAAACCTCTCCTGTCGCAATTTGAGGCAATTTCATTCTGACTTATCGGTTGTTACAAGGGAGAAGAGACTGAAGCCCACCTTGCTACAACCTCCTTTCAAGTAGTTGTCGAGAGCAAGAGTGTTTAGAATCATAGAATAGTTTAGGTTGGAAAGGACCTCAAGGATCATCCAGTTCCAACCCCCTGCCACAGGCAGGGACACATCCCGCTAGATCAGGTCACTTAAGGCTTCATCCAGCCTGGCCTTGAACACCTCCAAGGAGGGAGCATCCACAATCTCCCTAAGCAACCTGTACCAGTGTCTCACCAACCTCCCTGTAAAGAACTTGATCCTAACATCCAGTTTCAGTCTCCCCTCTGCCAGTTTAAACCCATTCCTCCTCATCCTGTCATTACAAGACCTTTTCAATAGTCCCTACCCAGCCTTCCTTTAGTCCCCTTCAGATTCTGGAAGGCCACTCCAAGGTCTCCTCAAAGCCTTCCCTTCTCGTGTTGAAGTGGAACTCCTGGTGCTGTAGTTTATACCCATAGCCCTTTGTCCTGAGAGGTTTTTGTTACCTTGGTTCCAAATGGAAGGTGTGAAAATCTTTTGATGGCTTCCTGAAAGATTCTCACTGCTGTGTCTTCCACTTCAACCTCAACTAGGTGCTTTGGAGGGGTCTGTCTGTGCAAGACAAAATCCTGCTCTCACTGCTGAATGTTGGCTAATGATTTTAGGTACTCAGCTTCAGGTGAAGTTTCTTCCTAAAATTCTCAGGCATCAGTCCTTCTTACAATCATAGATTTGCCATATGGAAAAGCCCTCTAAGATCATTGAGTCCAGCCATTCTCTAGCTCTGACCGGTCTGGTGCTAAACCTTGGCCCTCAGCATCTCTGCACCTTTCAAACACTTCCAAGGATGGGGATTCAACCACATCCTCAGGGAACCTGTTCTCTAGTGATTGAGAACCCTTTCAGGGAAGAATTTTCTTCTAATATCCAACCTGATCCTGCCTTGATGCAATTTGAGGACATTTCCTTTTGTCCTATCTCTTGTTACTTGAGAGAAGAGACCAACCCCACCCTCACTACAACCTCCTTTTACTCTCCTTTTCTCCAGAAAGGCAACATATACACAGTCTTGGACACCCTAAATGATTAGCTGCTACAGGAAAAGCTCACCAATTATTTCTGGTTTTAGTCTTATTAAAACATTTTTAATTACGAGGGAAAAGTCATCCCCCTAGAATAGGTTTGAGAAGACTATTTTGCAGCTAAGGAAAAGAGAACAAACTGCAACAAAAGATAGCTTCATAGTGATATGGACTATATTTATCTTGTGTTACTGCTTAGCAGGCAGCTAGAGACAAATTTAGTATCATAAAGTAATTTAGGTTGGAAAGACCTTTACAATCATCAAATCTGGGCATTAACCCAGCACAGCTAAGCCTGTTTGTGTGATCTGAAGCTCTGTGCAAGTATTGATTTGCAATCAAAACTGGTGTGACTGAAAGGGTTCAGTGTGTCAGGACTCTGGCTGCAACACTGAGAATTTGTAATGTTTTGGTGATGTTCTTCAGGTACTTCCTCTGGATTCACAGGAGCTAGGCAGAGAGGAAGGTGATGTTGCAAGAAGGGCTGGGGGATCTGAGTCAGTGAGGCACAATTTAGTTGAAGCATTAAGATGCTTGGTAGGGGAGCACCTACAGTGAGGAGACTGCTTTAGTTTTTGTCCTCCTCCATCACTCCTGCAGTTGTTCCTGATGGCTGCAGCCTCAGGCTGGCTTCTTCAAATTACCAAGTAACCTGAAGGATCAATGCCCCAAAACTAAATGAAACAAATGACCAAATGTAACTAGTAGGTGCTTTGTCTTGCCTTCTTTTGTGGTCATCACAGTCTGGTCCCCACACGTGGCACATCTGGGTTGCTCAGAAATGCTCCATGCTAGCTGCACACCATTTCCAGCAAAAACAATCCAAAAAACCCAAGATGCTTCAAAAGCCTCTGGAACATTATATAATTAAAACCAGTTGATGTCTTTGAGGCCTTTCCTAGCTCAACACCCTAAATATACAGCACTAAGGGGTCTAAAGCCAAACTTCATACAGCATCCTCTGGCACATGAGGTCAATCAAATTCAGGCACTTTTTATCTCTTCAGCCACTTAATGACAACAGGATGGACTTCACCTGGCTTTCTCTTCTGACTCAGGCCTTAGCCTCTTTTATTCATAGGCTACTGTTAATAGAATCAGAAAATGAGCAACCAGAAATAACCAGAAAACTACATTTATGTTATTTGTTGTCTTCTTTCTTAAGCAAATGTAAAATATCCTTTCTTAGAGGAGGCACAAAGCTGATGCCATAACTGGTGCTGATCTGAATTTAAATCTACAGTTTCTCAGAAGAGACCAGGAGCCTCTACTCAGGCTGTCTTCATGTTCATGGAATCATCAGAGCATCATAGAACAGTAGGAGTTGTAAGGGACCTCCAGAGATCATTAATTTCAACCTCTTTGCCACAGCAGGATCACCTAGGACAGATCATAGAACCATAGAATGGTTTAGATTGGAAGGAACCTCAAAGAACATCAAGTTCCAACCTCCTGCCATAGGCAGGGACACCTCTCACCAGAACAGGTCGCTCAAGGCCTCATCTAACCTGTCTTTGAACACCTTCAGGGAGGGAGCAGTCACAATCTCCCTGGGCAGCCTATTCCAGTGTTTTACCACCCTCACTGTACAGAACTGTAAAGGTCAAAGAGGAATGGATCCAGATAGCTCCTGTTCATGTAGTTGATGGGGAGGAGAATGTCCCCTGTGCACCTTTCTTCTCAGAAGGAAGGAATCAAAGCTTTTTCTGCTTTTCTCAGTATTTGTATGAAATATACCTACAGAGGGTTTTGGTGGCCATGGCAAGAGAGCAGGCTTGTGCTTGGTGCAGGCTGGTCCATAGGCTATGATGGCGAGCAAGCTTTTTAAACAGCATAGATCCAGCTCAGTACTGTTGCTGCAGCCCTGCCAACACTTTACATCATGTTAAGCACACTGTGCAAACATTTGTTTGCCAGTTCCAGAGGCTTTACCAATATGCCTTTATTCCAGATATTTTTTTTCACAGCTCAGTAAAGCTATTACAGTTGAATATGGATAAAGAAGAATTGAGGGGCATTTTCAAGATTTTATTGCTTTTTTTAATGCATATCCCCCCCCATTAAGTAGGTATTGCTATCAGTGCAGTCAATCTAATTTTGCTATTGGATAACCACTTCACAGCCAAAAAAAAATAGCCTTTTATATTAGCCATTTTTGGAGAGGATTATGCTGCCATAAACAGGCTCAGCAGGAGTTTGAAGCAGGGCTTGATGTGCAGTAATGTGCTTGAAATGTCTGCTTCTGGTTTCCTTCCATGGGACACTGGTTCCAGCTTTCGTGGCTCTGGCAGATCAGCGGATAGCAGCAACGTGTTCCCTGCTTCAGCCTCCTTTTTAACTTGCCCACTGCTAGCTTCACATATGAAAGAGCAAGTCCAACAGAATCGCCCAGATGTGGCAGGTTAACATCTGTGAGCAATTGTCTGTGGACTGGAAAATAAAAACCAAAAAACAAAAACCAAACCAAACAAACCCCAGAGCCTTGTTGCCAAAACATCTGTTGGTTCAGACAGAGCTCGGTTAGGTTTATTATTGAACGTAATACGAATTCAAGAGAGATCTGTCCACCTGGACAGATGGGCAGAGTCCAAGGGGATGGCGTTCAGTAAGTCCAAGTGCTGGGTGCTGCACTTTGGCCACAACAACCCCATGCAGAGATACAGGCTAGGGTCAGAGTGGCTGGAGAGCAGCCAGACAGAGAGGGATCTGAGGGTGCTGATTGATACCCGCCTGAACATGAGCCAGCAGTGTGCCCAGGTGGCCAAGAGAGCCAATGGCATCCNTAGGCTTGAGGTGAGGAGAAAGTTCTTTACTGAGAGAGTCATTGGCTACTGGAATGGGCTGCCCAGGGAGGTGGTGGAGTTGCCATCCCTGGAGCTGTTCAAGGCAGGATTGGACGTGGCACTTGGTGCCATGGTCTAGCCTTGAGCTCTGTGGTAACGGGTTGGGCTTGATGATCTGTGAGGTCTCTTCCAGCCGTGGTGATACTGTGATCTTATGAGAAAAAAAAAAAACAATTTATTTAAAGAGAACGAAAAACAAATACCCTTCCCTGTGTAGTTGATATCTGGCATCATTAATGTAGGAGCAGGGAGGATTGTTTTGGTTTAAGGCTGACCACCTCTCCGTGCTGCTAGTACAGGCTGTGAAAATGAGGAGAATAGGTCATCCAGTTCTGTCTGTGCAACCCATACAGCCAGCCCCTGCAAAAGACTTTGGGGTCATCTGCAGACATAGAAACACAAAATTGCTTGGATTGGAAGGCACTTTGAAGATCATCTAGCTTCAGCCCTGCTGCCATAGGCAGCGACACCTTCCCCTAGACCAAATTGCTCAAGGTCCTGTCCAGCCTGGCCCTGAAGGTCTCCAGGGAGGGGGCATTCGCAGCCTCCCTGGGCAACCTGTTACAGTGTCTGCCCACCCTCACTGGAAAGAACTTCTTCCTAATCGCCAGTCTCAATATGGTCTCCTCAAGCTTCAATCAATTCCCTCTTGTCATATTACTACAAGCCCTTGTAAAAAGTTCCTCCCCAGCTTTCTTGTAGCCCCCTTCAGGTACTGGAAGGCCTCTGTAAGGTTCCCAGAACCTTCTCTTTTCCAGGCTGAACAACCCCAACTCTCTCAGCCTGTCCCCATAGGATAGGTGCTCCAACCCTCTGATCATCTTCATGGCCCTGCTCTGGACACGCTTCAGCAGTTCTATGTCCTTCTTGTCTTGGGAGCACCAGAACTGAACACAGTAGTCCAAGCGGGGTTTCAGAAGAGTGGAGGGTCAGGATTGCTTCTCACATCCTGCTGGACATGTTTCTTTTGATGCATCTGGTAGATATACTTGTTCTGTCTGGTTTGGTCTGTTACTAGAGGTTTCAAATGCCTTTTTTTTTTTTTAAAGCAGCCAGTAAAAGATTTGCTTACTGGACAGGGGAATTCACTTTCTAAAAGGCTGGATGCCTGCCTCTCTTACCTCCTACTGAAGTGGATGGCAATAAGGGAAAGGGTTAAACTGAAGTCACAAAGCCTTTTTAAAGCTTCACTTGAGTTCACCCCAATGCTGTTACAGTTTGTGATGGAATACTCCTCTGAATGTCTGCAGGAGCTTTGCTTTAAAGCCTAAAAGCTGGGATTTTTTCCAAGGTGTTTCACACTTTCTTTTGAGGTTGGGGCCAAAGTTTAGATGTTTCAATACTCAGCACACAGGCCCCCAGACCCTACCCTGGAGCTGGCCTGCAGGCCACTAATTCAACAGGAGACATGGCCTGAGTAATCCATGTTAATGATGTTAATTATTTAAACTGTGCTGCCTGATAGGAGATGTCTGGTACCTATTAATCCATGTACCAATTACTCTCTGAAGATGGAGGGAGGAGGGAGGAAAGCTCCTTTTCAAGAACAGAGGCTGTAAAAGATGGTCAGGGAAAAAAAAGGGGGTGGGTGGGTGAAGGAAGTGTTAGTGTAATTCTCTTTCTCTCCATTTCCAAAGGGGGGGAAAAATTGAATGTTTCTTGGCAAGTCTCAGGCACCAAACATTAAAGAGCAGCTACTGTAAACAAGGTAACAGAAGCAATGTCATCCATCCCCACTGCCTCCTTATGCAGCCCTTGATTTATGCCTCCTTGGAGAGAAGTCCTCTTGCTCTTGGCATGGATAAAAGTCAAGGGGCCAGATCCTAGGCAACCTGTAGACTGCCCTGAATGGAGGTCAACTGAGCCCAGCAGAGGCTGTGCCTGGTTATCTACAGCAAGGACCTAAAGGGTGGGGAAGGCTGGGGGGAAAAAAGAGTGTTGCTGCTCAGCCTTTTCCATCTGTTTTGTTTACTCAGAAAGCTCATTATTTGCTTTCTAGACAAACTAATCAGACTTGGAGAGATGGCCCTGAGCGCACACACAAAGCTCCTGCAGCCAGCAGAAAGCTGTAATCAACAGAAGCATGTGTGGTGCTGTGGTCAGGGATTCCAATATTCCCTTCTCTTTGGCTTCCTCCAAGGGAAATGTTAGCTCCCAGCCCCCACCCGCTCTCTTGGCACCGCTGAGATGAAGCACTTGATGACTCTCCTTGAAGAAACTAAAGGGCCTGCCCTGCAGCAGGATGTGGGGTTGGGGTCTTTTATTTTTTTCCTAGAGAAGGGAAATTTGGAAGCAAAGCAGTATTATTTTAAGTTTGGCTGTATTTAAACTCTCAGATTCTTAGCAGATTGTTACCTGGTGTATGTTAGCAGGTTGCCAGGGACTTCGGAGCAGTGATGTTGACATGCACCTTCTGAGGGGCTGAGATTTACGTTATTAAAAATGCCCTTTTCTGAATGACCTCAGCCAGAACCTTCTGTGGTCAATGTTTATCCACTTGGCACAACGAAACTTCAGATGTGCTAAAGTAAGCTTGGATCCTACAATAACAAAATATTGATTTGGATCAATGTGAAGGAGAAAGAGGGACGTGGCTGGGGGAGGTTTTTCAAGTAAGAATTGTCTCAATAGCAATGAGAAGAGCTGAAATTAACTCCCTTACCTTTTTTCTCCCTCCCCTCC
>WAAF01003895.1:998288-1022120 GCA_013400475.1 Tricholaema leucomelas | reverse complement strand
CCTCCCCTCCCCTCCCCTCCCCTCCCTTTCCTTTTTTCTCCCTCCCTTTCCTTCCTCACCCCACGGAGATAAGATATGCTGAACCTATCTGTATACTTGGAAGAGGTCCCCTTATAAAGGAGTACAGTGAATACCTCTGGCATTTCATATTTAAGGTCTAAATATAAATGCAGTCTAGAAGGAGTTTGTCTCTGAAACTATCCTATCCAGCTTTCTCACTGACTCGACTTCTTAATGAAGTGATTTTCTCTGCCAGGGAAGTTCTGATTATAATATAGGTGCAAATGTGCAGGTTGTGCACCCTCATTAATTGAAAGGCTGAATACTGAATGCATTGAGGGTGCGCAGCTCTTTACTGTGTGCACAAGGAAGGCTGCAAGCTCCTCAGCTGCAAACTTAGCCCATAACAGCTATCTATGGGCTAACAAATAGTCCATAGGTATTAGAGGCCAAGAGCTGCATTTCCACTGCTTTTAGGACAATTTGGCAGTACTGACTTGGCACACAATGATGTGTGGTTAAAGCACAGTTCTGCAGTATGGATCCATCAGAACACCAAACTGTTTTATAAAGCCCGCACTGTGTGTTTTGAATGCACATTTGCTGTTATGAATAACAGGAATTGTTTGGCTTGGCCTGCCTTTGTGCTGGTGCCAGCTGGCACAGAGCAAAGCTGTGACACATGACACTACAGCTGTGTCCACATGTTTCTGCCTTGCAGTATCCACTTATATAATTTACTTTTTTGATCCACGGTCGAAGTATTCAAGTGAGTATAATTTGCTTTTTTGATCCAGAGTCGAACTGTTTGAGGGAGCTCATCAAATTACACATGCCAGCCACTTCTATGAAAATACTTATTTTGCCATTGTCCAAAAAAAAAAAAACAGTATGGGTATTAGAAAAAAAGTTTCTTCATAGAAAGGATTGTCAAGCCCTGGAACAGGCTGCCCAAGGAAGTGATTGAGTCACCATCCCTAGAGGTGTTTAAAAGCCGTGTAAAATCATAGACTGGAGTCATAGAGTTGTTTTGATTGGAAGAGACCTTTTAAGATCATTGAATCCAACAGTCAACTCAGCATTGCCATGGCTGTATAACCATGTCCTGAACTGCCATGTCCATGTGTTTCCTGAACACCTCCAGGGACAGAGAGTCTACCACTTCCCTGGGCAACCTCTTCCAATGCCTGACTACTCTTACAGCAAAGAAATGTTTCCTAATGTCCAACTTAAGCCTCTCCTGGTGCAGAACAGGCCATTTCCTCTCATTCTATCAGCCGATAGTTGGGAGAAGAGACCGACCTTCACCACCTCCAGCCTACTTTCAGGGAGCTGTAGAGAACAATAAGCTCTCCCCTCAGCCTCCTCTACTCCAGACTAAACACCCTCAGTTCCCTCAGCTGCTCTCCATAAGACCTGTTTTCTACACCCTTTACCAGCTTTGTTGCCCTTCTCTGGATATACTCCAGTAATTCAGTGTCCTGTATCTGTAGTGTTGAGGGACATGGTTTATTGGTGGACTTGCCAGTGCCAGCTTAATGGTTTGACTTCATGATCTTTAGAGGTCTTTTCCAGCCTAAACTATTCTGTCTTCTTTATTAGTCACTTTTGAGATTGCAGCAAATTTATTAAGCCTTTGCAGTAAAAAACACACCCCTAACTGAGTCTGAGTATTTATTCCACTTGATACTGTAGCTCTGTATTTAATGAAATGAGCCATTAAAAGCACAACTAATGGTGACCTTACTGTAACTGATCAGACCATGATGTTGCCTGTGTTTCCCTTTATTTGTTCTTTATTTGCCACCACAGTTTTGTTTGTGTTTGGGCAACAGTAACCCATTAACTCCAAATTAGTGAGATTTTTCGTTTGGTTTTTTTTTTCAACCTGTTCCAAAAACTCTTCTTATGCAATATTATATCTTAGATTGGTAAAGATGGAAAAAATGTGGCTGTAATTGAACTTAAATGCAAGGGAAAAAAGTCATTACTTTGAGGGTGCCAGAGCACTGGACCAGGCTGCCCAGGCAGGTTGTACAGTCTTCTCTGGAGACTTTCAAAGCCCATCTGGACATGATCATGGGCAGCCTGGAACAGGTTGCTCAAGGAGGTGACTGAGGCCCCTTCCCTGGAGATATTCAAGATGAGGCTCACCAGAGGCACTGGTCTGGTTGAGAATGTCCCTGCTGACTGCAGTGTGTGTTGTAGACTAGATGATCTTTGGAGGTCCTTTGTAACCCAGATCACTGTATGATTCTGTGACTCTCTGGGCCACTCTGCTTTGTCAGGGTGTTGGACAAAATGACGTCTGGAAGTCTCTTCTAAGCCCCACCATGCTGGGACTCCGTGGTTCTGTAAAGCGAACGTAGTACTCTGAAAGTCTTTTTAATGAAAATACACCAGTTCCTTCCCAGATACCCAGGACCAAGGCAGGAAATACAAAGAAAATATACAACAACTGTTTTCAGCTTGCTGGTAAAGCAGAAATAACACAACTCTAATACAGGCAACATTTTCATGTAAGCCTATTTTATTTTATTTACCTCGTCAATCAGAGTGAAACAGGAGAGGGCTCAGATTTAGCTTTTTCCTCTGAATTTAGGAAATACTACCCAAGCATTTTATTCCCAGTGCACATTGAACTGGGCTACAATATGCACTGTCTTGCCTTAATTCAGTGCAGCTTTTCAAATGTCAGGTCTCGTACAGACCAAAGTAGCTGCGCATTATCTGCCGTATGGTCCTGGTAGAGCAAGGCGACGCTTTACAGAGCCAGGGTCACAAGTTCATGGCAGAAATGATTCATGTAGCCTGAAGGAGGGAGCCTAAATTCAATATGTAAGAGCTAAGAAGGAGGGGAGGGAGAGGGGGATGACACACGATGATGCTGGTGGGTACCCCCAGCTCAGACTGTAAGCGCTTTGGCTCATGAAGAGGGGGACAGAGAAGGTACAGAGAGGGGCAGCACCACCTATGATGTCCTGTATGCACAGGGTGACCTGAGCCATAAGATACATAGATAGATTTATGCATATATATATATATATATGAAAAATAACATAGATATACATATATATGTGCAAGGGGAAAGCTGCCCTGAGTTTGAACACAGTTCACAGAGCTCTGTGGTGAGAGCTGAGACGTGCATGACAACTGAGTATTAAATTCTGTTAGCACTTGGAGTTATTGGGCAGCAAAGAGATTTAAAGAAACCAAAGGAATTGAGGTTTAACAACACAAAAAAAAAAAAAAAAAAAAAAAAGAGAGAGAGAAAGAAAAGAAAAAGGAGAGAAAATAGAACTTCAAGAATCTGAGAGTTTTTTCAAGGCACTCAGGAGGTATTATGTTCTTGGTCAATAACATTGCCTTTATGATCATACTGACAATGTGTGCAGAAATGTATGTGGCATGGCAAATTGCAGTTTAATGTCAAATAACAATAAAACAGTCAGAGATTATTCAGCTGAAACAAAATATCACTTTAATTAAGCATTCCACAGGATAGCTGTAGCAAATACGTTATTAACACATAAAGTACTCCCTTTAAGGTAAGGCTTATGCTATAAGAAAGCAAATTCAGACCTGGGGCCAACAGCCCATATTTCACTCATCCCATTGTGCCAAGGTCCAGCAGCACATTTAATCAGATCCAGTTGCCCTTGAAGCTGAAAGGCAGCCTTTCCATTTTAATGACCCACGAGTTACTGCATGTACTTACTTGGAGGCAAGAGCTAGAAGAACATACTCTTAATGACCAAGTTGCATGTTGGGTTTGGTCTTTCTTTTACAGAGAGGTGAACTTCAGAAAATGTAGTAGTTTAATTTCTGGGACTTCTCCCAGCTGTCTGCATTTCTAATGCCCATGGCATGAGCCTAGAAAACTCAACAGACTCAACCTGCTTTCCCATGCAGGTTTTTGATGGTTCCTGTGTCTAGTCAGACTGGGGAGCAGAACCTAGTCTGCTTGCTTGTGAATTAGACACCACTGTGGTACATGTTGTGTGGATGGTGATGCCTGTGCCAAAACAGACTGGGGAGCAGAACCCAAAGCCTTGCATGTTTGTGAATTAGACACCATTGTGGTACATATTGTGTGGTGATGATGCCAGTGCCAAATCACACTGGGGGGCAGAACCCAAAGCCTTGGTTGCTTGTGAATTAGACACCATTGTGGTACATGTTGTGTGGATGGTGACGCCTGTGCCAAATCACACTGGGGAGCAGAACCCAAAGCTTTGCTTGTTTGTGAATTAGACACCACTGTGGTACATACTGCGTGGTGATGATGCCAGTGCCAAAACAGACTGGGGAGCAGAACCCATGTTGTGGTACATGTTGTGTGGATGTCCAAGTGAGAGAAGGTAGTGAAAGCCAAGAAGTGGGGATCTGTGTAAATACAGGCATTAACTGATCTTTTTCAAAGGCATTGAAAGGTTTATATGAGCTTTACTATGGCTCTTGCTCCATTTTCTAGTTTCCTCCTTCTTTTCCTAAGTAGGTTGATAAAATCAAGATGAAATACAGCAGAAGAAATATTTACTGCTCTTAATGACATCAAGATTTTTGATAGCCAGTTTTCCCAGGCAAACTGCAACCAATGGTGGGTTTCTTTTAGGATGCACATTTGTATGAAACTCCACATTTGAAAAATGATGTTTCATTAGGGAGTGATAGAATTGGCTGCTATCAAGCCTCAGTAAGAACCTGAGGAATAATCCACACTTGGTATTTTGTTCTGCAAGTTTTAAGTTAGGGAGGAGCAAGTAGGTTGTATGTACAGGCTGTGAGAAAAAAGCCTGAAGTCATTATCTTGTGTTCCTAGGTATCAGACAACTCCCTTATGTTCATTTACACACAAGAAAAAGTAGCAACATGTCTTGATATCATAGAGTCATGAGCACTGAAAGGGACCTTCAGAGATTACCAAGTCCAACCGCCCTGCCAAAGCAGGGTCACCTAGGGCAGGTCACATTAGAACATGTCCAGACAAGTCTCCAGAGAAGGAGACTCCACAGCCTTTCTGAGCTGTCTCTTCCAGTGCTCTGTCATAGAGTAAAGAATTTTTATCTCATGTTGAGGTGGACCTTCCTGTGTTCCAGTTTGTGTCCACTGCTGCCATCATGGAACACAACTGAAAAGAGCCTGCCCCCTTCTTCTTGACACCCATCCTTCAGATATTTGTAAACATTAATGAGATCCCCTCTCAGTCTTCTCTTTGCCAGACTGATCTCCCTTGGGTCTCTCACTCATAAGACAGATGTTCCAGTCCTTTAATCATCTTTGTAGCCCTCTGTTGGACTCTCTTCGGTAGTTCCCTGTCCATCTAGAACTGGGGAGCCCAGAACTGGATGCGTTATGCTATATATGGTCTCACTAGGGCAGAGAGAGAGAACCTCCCTTGATGTGCTGGACATGCTTTTGACGCACCCCAGGATACCATTGGCCTTCTTGGCCACAAGGGCTGTCCCATGGGTGGCTTACTGTCTGCTTGGACTCCAAGATCCTTCTCCATGGAGCTGTTTACCAGCAGAAAATATCTCCATGAGGGCCATGAAACTCCTTAAGTATCTATCGCAGCAGGGTGTCATTTTTTATTCTTCTGTTATTCAGTGCAGCACTTCAGAAAATGAATGTGAGAGTTATATTGCATTTATATATATATATATTTATATGCACACACCCTGTGCTTGATCCCAACTCAGTTAAATAAACGCTTGGAATCAAACCCTCAATATGTTGGGTCATTCCTTCCTCCACCTGTGCTGGTTTTGCCCAAAAGCTGCCTCTAAATAACCACGAGTGTCAGATTAGCCTAAGGAAGTAGAATTGATGCATATCCTCGCATGCCACATGGAACTGTTGCTTCTTCTCTGATGAAATGCACCAAAGACAGTGAGGACTATTGTTTTTCCACACCCATTGTATGGCCATACAGAAATTTTCAAGTGACAAAACACCAGATTATTTTTGCTGCAGCAATTTTAGCTTTAGAGGGGAAAAATATGGAATATTGATGATGTTTTTTGTAATTTCTCATCAATGGAGACTCAAGTCTTCATAAAGTTGAAGAGTTTATCATCCTGTCTCTTTGGTCCCTGAAGACCATGGACAGTCTGTCATAGCAAGAATAATTTCACTTCAGCTTTGGAAGTCGTAAGGGAGATGGTTTCTATATACTCTGTGGTGACAAAAGCAGGGACAAGCTGTGGGAGAGAAAAAAGTGGAGCACAGGGATATTGTCTCTCCTTTTGCCCTGGGGAACAGAATATTCCATTAGTTTCATGTATGGGGGTTTCTCTAGGTTTTTTGGTTGTTTGGTTTATATATATATGTATGTACACACACACACATATTTCTCTATATATGCACATATACTAGAAGTTAGTAAAAAAGAAGTCTTAGGCATTTCTACATCTTGTGAAATTGCTGTTCTTAATTTACTAATTATCTTCCCTCCTGGTGGAAACATTTCCTTTATCCCTTGACAGCGTCTGATGGGAGGGGGAGGGGGTTTGTGTTTAGCTTGTTGTTTATTTTTCCATTAAGAAATTAGGCATGCTGATTTTATGTTTCCTTTCCCTTCTCCTTTAATGGGAACTTAGAGTGATGGTTTGAGCAATCCCACCTAATTTGGTGTTGGAAATTTTAACAGAATTTCGCTGTTCAGTCAAACTCTTTGTGTAGTCCTGCAGATTTAAGCTCTTGTTTTACTTTTACTGCTATGAAGTGATGTGCAAACAAGTTAGAGAGATTCGGTGAACCTCAAAATATTTTGAGAGTCACAGCTTGTAATCATCTGACTTCATATATACCTGACCTGTTAATTTGGAAGATGATTTATGTCAAAACCCCTGTTGAATTTGGAATCAAAATATGGCTTAGAAGGAGAGAATGACTTGAGGCTTGCTAAGCTGTTGGTCATTCATTAACTGTTAGTGTCTCTGTGACGTTTGGATTTTTTTGTCTTTCTCCTCTTCTGCCCAAGTATCACATCAAAAGCTTATCACAAAATCATTTCAGTTAGAGAAGACATTTAAGCTCACTGAGTCCAATTATCATCTGTCTATAAAGTTTGGTGCTAAACCATGTTCCTCAGCACTGCGTCTTTGAAACACCTCCAGCTTCTTTGTACGTGAGCCTGACTTTCTAGTGTGATGACAGTAAGGTCCATAGTAATAGGCTCAGGGTCATACGATTTTGCTGGCTGTGAGCAGAATCTGTGTCAAATATAAGCTGCTTCTAAAGCAAGTTGGGATTGGAAGATGATCTGCAATAACTTCAGGACAGATGACTGGTCTGTCCATAACAGTTCGTGGCCAGAAGGAGTAGGGAAGTGATTGTGCCACTGTACTCGGCACTGGTGAGGCCACCCCTTGAATATTGGATTCAGTTTTGGGACCCTCACTACAGAAAAGACATTGAGGTGCTGGAGTGTGTCCAGAGAAGTGCAACAAGTCCAGTGAAGGTTCTGGAGAACAGGGCTTGTTGGGAGCAGCTGAGGGAATGGGGGTTGTTTAGGCTGGAGAAGAGGAGGCTGAGAGACATCACTGCTCTCTTCTCCCTAGTATCAGGTGATATAACAAGAGGAAATGGCCTGAAACTGTGCCAGGGGAGGTTTAGGTTGGAGATTAGTAAAGGACTCATTACTGCAAGAGTGGTCAGGCATTGGAACAAACTGCCCAGGGTGGTGGAGTCACCATCCTGGGAGGTATTCAGTAAATGTGTGGCCATTACACTTGGGGACACAGTTTAATGGCCATGGTGGTCTTAGGTTGAAGATTGGACTTAATGATCTCAGAGGTCTTTTCCAACTGAAACAATTTTATCATTCTAGGCTTCTATGAAATTGTTCTTTTAAATCTGGACGTAGGGGTGAAAAGAGAAGAATTGTTTGCTGGTGTTTAGTATCCTCTCTCATGACCAAGGTGCTAGACTTGAACTTATAACAGCTTTGTGGGATGACGTCTTAACCTTTCACACAAGATGAGCAAGTTCAGTCAAACACTAGGCAGTGAAGAAATGGAGTGTTTTGCACTTGCTGACTGAGAGTCATGGTAATAAACTGTCAGCCTGAATGCTTTGGGACAAGACATGATAGCTGTCTGTATAGTGATTAATCATTACAAAATTAACTAGAGAAAACAGGCCTTCTGTCTGGCTGCTTTTTATACCTCTGCCTTTGAAACTAGAAGTACTTAAAGAAAAGTCTAACTGGAAGAGGCTCCCCAGAGAGGTTGTGGAGTCTCCATCTCTGGAGACTCTCAAGCCCTGTCTGGATGCATTCATGGTACTGCTCTGGCAGGGGGGTTGGACTTGAAGATCTGTGCATGTCTCTTCCAACCCCTAACATCTTGTGATCCTGTGAAAACAAAGCAAAACCAAAAACCCACAAGCAACAAACCGACAGGTTTTTCTATCCAAAAGCCTTTTGCCGTCTAAGCAGAAGGTCTTGACAGAAGCATTTCAACCATCTCTACAGAAAGATTTCAGAAATATGTGGTTGCCCTTTGAGCAATCTCGCTGGACACACTTGTTTGAAGACCTTCTGGTCCCCCTATGAGAGACATAGAACTGCTTGAGAGAATGCAGCACAGAGCCACAAAGATGATGAAGGGAATGGAACATCTCTCTTACAAGGAGAGCTTGGAGAGGAAGACACTGAGAGATGACTTCATTCATGTTTATGAAGCCTTAAAAGGTGAGTGCCAGGAGGATGGAGCCAGACTGCTGGGTGATACCCAATGACAGGACAAGGAGCAATGGGTGGAAGTTGAGGCATAGAAAGTTCCATGGAAACATGATGAGGATTTTTTTGCCCTGTGAGGGTGGCAGAACTCTGAAACAGGCTGCCCAGGGGGGTTGTGGAGTCTCCCTCTCTGGAAATACTCAAAACCCACCTGTATGTGTTCCTGTGTGATCTGGTTTAGGTGATCCTGCTCTGGCAGGGGGGTTGGACTGGATGAGCTTTTGAGGTCTTTTCCAGCCCCTGACATTCTGTGATTCTTTGTGATTCTGTGATAGTTTAGACAAGAGCTAAATACCTATGGCTGCCCATTTGTCTAACCAAATGTGACACAATGTGTTTCCCACTGCTTTTCTAGATGCAGTGGTTACTATTTGAGAAGCAGCCTCTGCCAACTCTTCACCATATTGTGGTCTCTGAGGTCCCACACTTATTTCCTATTCTAAGGGCAGAGCAGACTCTGCTATCTCCTACAGAACTTTGAGGCAAACATTGATTAATGCTGACTTTTTAATGGGAACCACTGTGATTTTTTTTTTTATTCCTATAATTCAGTGTTGTACATAATAATAATATGAATAGCACTGAATTATTTATACACTTATGTTGGTAAATAATGATGAGGTAATAACAGTGAATTATTTCTATTTTTAAACCAGTAAATAATGGCGAGGAAAAGAAATCCTTTAGAGCAGGCTCAGTCTCTTGCTAGCCTGCACCAATTGTAAGATGCTTGTAAATATGTTTTTTGAGCCAAAAGAACAGAGCTGCTTTGGGTAGATTTTTAGGCTCCAATAAAACATTTAGAAGTTAGAACATTCAAGCAAAGCCCCAGCGTGGTGGTGTAAGATCAGTTTTTGCCACAATGCTTGGATGTACAAATGCAAGCAGAAAACAGGAGGTGCCTTTACAGATCCTTTGCATTGCTGAGACTCATACCAAGACATGCTGTTTAGATTGCCACTTTTGAGAAGGATGTTGAGATGTCAGAGTCGAGCAAGTATTTGGGGACTGAATGGTGTTGAGTGCTCCCTCAGTAGGTTTGCAGATGACACTAAGCTGTGAGGGAGTGTTGATCTGCTTGAAGATTGGAAAGCTCTGTAGAGGGACTTGGGATAGGCTAATTCAATGGATGAGGTTCAATGTGGGTGCCTGGGACCTGCATTTGGGTAAAAACAATCCCATGAAAACTCCAGGTTTGGGGGAGAGTAGCTGGAAACTGCCCAGCAGAAAAGGACCTAGGAGTGTTTCAGCATGGAGAAGAGGAGGCTGAGGGGAGACCTCATTGCTGTCTACAGCTACCTGAAAGGAGGTTGTAGCCAGATGGAGGTTGGTCTCTTCTCTCAGGCAACCAGCAACAGAACAAGAGGATATAGCCTCAGTCTGTGCCAGAGCAGGTTTAGGCTCCAGGGCAGGTTTAGGCTGTGTGTTAGGAAGAAGTTCTTCACAGCAAGAGTGATTGGTATTGGAATGGGCTGCCTGGGCAGGTGGAGTCCCCATCCCTGAAGGTGTTTAAAAGGAGGCTGGATGAGGCACTTGGTACCATGGTTTAGTTAGTTAGAAGGTGTTAGGTGATAGCTTGGACTCAATGATCTTGAAGTTCTTTTCCAACCTGCTTAATTCTGTCTATGGACATTCAGTTAAATGTGAGCCAGCAGTGTGCTCAGATGGCCAAGGCAGTCAACAGCATCCTGGCCTGGATCAGGAATGGTGTAACCAGCAGTGTTGATTGTGCTTCTGTACTCACCACTGGGGAGACCACACCTTGAGTTGTGTGTTCAGTTTTGAGGCCCTCACTACATGGAAGTCTTTGAGATGCTGGAGCAGGTTCAGACAAGGGCAACAAAGCTGGTGAAAGGCCTGCAGAACAGGTCTTGTGAGCAGTGTCTGAGGGAACTGGGGTTATTCAGTCTGGAGAATAGGAGGCTGAGAGGGGAGCTTCTCGTTCTTTGCAACTCCCTGAAGTGAGGCTGGAGCACGGTGCAGATTGGGCTTGTCTCCCTAATAACAAGTGACAGGACAAGAGCAAACAGCCTTAAGTTGCCCCAGGGGAGGTATAGGTTGGATATTAGAAGAAACTTCTTCTCTGAAAGGGTCATCAACCCCTGGAATAGACTTCCCAAGGAGATGGTTGAATCCCTATCCCTGGAGGTGCTTAAAAGATGCAGAGATGTGTTGCTGAGGGATATGATTTAGCACCAGACTTGGTAGTTATGTAATGGTTGGACTTAGTTATCTTTGAAGTCTTTTCCAACTGAAATGATTCCATGATTCTAAGTAGCTGTAAGAAACCCCTGAAGGTGGTAAGGATGAAGAAGTTCCCCTTCCGATTCTATGATTCTCAGCTTTGCAGAGAAGAGGATTGAGAGGTGGCTTGATTTGAAGAAGCTCTCAGGGGAATCCAGTACTGAGCAATACAAAATTGTTTAATTTGGTGCATAAGTGATGCCAAAAACCACTAGTACCAGGAAGCTGAAATAAGGCAAATGTAAACTGGAAGTGTAAGCATTCCTGGAATAAACTGCTCAAACAAATTTCCAGCCTGAGAAGAGGTTGCTTTTTGCTTTTTCAGATCAAGACAGAAGGATGTTTTCTAGAAAATAAGCTTTGAGCAGTGGATAAATTAAAAGACACTAAGCTCATCTGCTTGGAGTTTTCCAAGGTCAGTGACACATGCCTAAATTAGCAGTGGGTAAACCCTGGGTTTTTTTTGCATTTATCTGTAGTCATGCATGTGATTTTGGCTGAACACAATTAGCAGAGTTTACTACTGGGGTAATTTCATCCATGGCGTTTCATAGTCTGCAATAAACAGTTTGGCCTGGACAAAGTCATGTTTCCTCCAAACTTAAATTGCATCGAGCTGTTGTGTGCAAGCAGTGTGTGTTGCACAAGGTGTGGAGCATGGAACGGAGATGAAAAGGGGTCTGGGATTCATTTCCAGCCCTGCCACCAACTGGTTGTCTTCAGGCTATTCTTCAGCTGTCGAGTCTTTGCTTCTTCCCACTTAGAAAATTGGCATAACTCTCTTTACCTCGTTTAGGAAGCATGTCGTGCTCTTCAGCTAAAAATTTCAAGGGCTATTACAGTTTATTGTTATGTTGTTTTTTTGACCGAGTTTGCTCAAAGCTATTACTTGGCACTTCTGCAAAGGCTCCTGGCTTCTGTTCTGAAGGATTTCACAAGTTTTTGGACCAAGAGTTGATTTTGTTATTTTCTAGTTCAAAAAGAGGGGAGGACTCCTTTTTGGATCTGAGAAGAAGGTGAAAAATGCAACTTTTCTTTATGGTTAGGTCCTGCTGTGAAGTTCTTGCAAATGGGAGGATGGTCAAAGCTGTGCAAAGGGCGTCTCCTGGAAAGGAGAAATATTGAGGAGTTGCCTCTTTGGCTTTTATAACTCTGTTCTCCAGGATATTTCCTCCTTCGGTGCCGTGTTACTTAAAATGAGAATGAGATTGCTTCCTGTAGCTGTGGGAGATACATTAGATAGGAATGTTTACTGGGGTAAGACAGGAGCGGGTCAGAAGAAAGCGGTAATTGTTTGCCTGCCTGCCTGATTCAAGGTGCTCAGCTGAAGCATACCTTCCCTCCATGGGTGGCCTTTCTGCAAAGGCATTTAAATGACTCAGGAGCACAAGCTCCACCGACTTGCAGTCTTGTGCAAAACACTGCAGCAAAACTGGGGTCGCATCCTCCTCCTCGGATTACCTAAAGTAGGTTCAGCCAGCCGAGGACTCAGGAGAAATAACATCAAGAGGAACATCATCTGTGCCGCTTGTCCCAGCAAGTCAGCGTTTTAAGCTGAGCAGCGCAAGAGCCTGGCTGGTGCAAGAGCAGCTGCCGTGCTCAGAAAAGCGGAGGAAGCTGCCGTCTGAACATCGCCGACTGTGTTTTGAACTTCACTATTGGAGCAAGGCTATTTTTTGAAGAAAGAGAAACGAAATTAAAAAGACAGAATGAATCAGGTCCTATTTGGAGTGACATTGGAGAAGCCGAGCTCCAGCTTTGACTTTCTGTTTTCCCTTCCCCCAGCACGACTATGGTTAGTCCAGTCGCAACCTGTGAGAGAACAGAGACAGGTTAAATGGTAGCGGAGATGCTGAGCATGGCTGGGAAAAAAAATGTCTTTGGAAAGGGAACAGCAAATTCCCGTGGGACTTTGTACCTGCAGAGCTTTTGGCCTTTTATCTTTCCTTGGCAAATATTGTATGTTATTGGACAGTGTCTTTTGCAGTTACTTACAAGAACATTTAATCAAATAATCTACTCCTCTCCCAGGCGGCTCAGACCACTGCCGTTTTATAGTTACCTACTTCAGCTGGAACAGTTCCTTTCAGCTGTAAAAGCAAATATGCAACATGGAAAAAAGTCTTGTTTTATCAAAACAGACAGAACTATTCCAGCTGCTGATATTAAGGTAAAAATAGCAAGGTTAAATGTTAAACAACCTCTGAGTGAACATTTATAACTACAAAGAAAGCCAGACCACAATTGCTCTGAAAATGCTCTCCCTAACGAAAAATAATAAAATTCTAGCTTTACTTCTCAAAATAAAATTTCTTTTCCTCTACTACTGACGATTAAACACAGTGGAGACTAATTCCCTTGATAACAAACACATCAGTAATTTATGGTTCTTACTGCTCCCAGCATCTTGTAACTCAGAAAAAGTTTCCACGGTCAGGTTTGAATGCTCAAAGTGCTGCTAATGTCTGCTAGTCAGCCTTCCTACTGCTCAAAACATTTCACTCCTGCAGCTTTCTTGGCTTGTTTTGAGAAATCACTGTAGAGGTTAGTGAACTTTTCAATGTGTTGGTGTTTAAGCTGTGGTCAGACAGTGAAAAAAAAATACAGCAAAGAAATAAGGAAAAGAGAGAAAGGGAAAAAAAGAAGAAAAAATGAAAAGAAAAAGAAGGGGGAAAAGCAGGGGGGGAAGGAAAGGAGGAAAAGAAAGAAAAAATGAGAAGGGAAAAAAGGAAAGGAGAAAAAAAAAAAGAAAAAAGAGAAGAAAGGAAGGGGGGGGGAAAGGAAAGGTGGGGGAAAGGAGGAAAGGAAGAAAAGAAAGAAGAAAAAAGAGAAGGGGAAAAAGGAAAGGAGGAAAAGAAAGAAAAAATGAGAAGGGAAAAAAGGAAAGGAGAAAAAAAAAAAGAAAGGGGGGGCAAAAAGAAAGGGGGAAGAAAGGAAGGAAGGAAAAAGAGAAGGGGAAGAAGGAAAGGAGGAGAAAAGAAAGGAATGAAAAAGAGAAGGGGAAAAAGAGATGGGAAAGAAAGAGAAAGGGAAGAAAGAAAAAAAAAAGGCCACTTAATTCATTAAAAGATAAAAGGATATTCCCCTTTAATAATTGTTTATGTGGTCGTCTGCATGGAAATTGAACTGATTGTGAAACTTCTACCTTCAAATGGAATTCTTTGGACCCTTAAAATAGCTTGAAAAATATAGTGCCTTAAAAGAAAAGATGCTTAAAACAATGCTGAGGTTTTGTTCCAGAGAAACATTTGGGCACTTTCACTGGGAAAGGAGGTTAAAAGGTTGTCAATGCTTTCTCCAGGGGCTCTGTCTGACAGTGAACATGTGTTTCCTCCCTTTAATCGGCTCGCCAGTAGCCAGAAAGCTGCTTGTTTTCTGCAGAGGTTGTCAAAAATGATTTCAGTCTGGAGACGATGAATGATAAAAGAGGTTTTCAAACACAGTTTTGCACTGTAGCGTTTGCAGTCCCAGAGAGGATGGATTGTATTACAATCTCGGTGCAAAGGGCCATGTTCCTCTAGCAAGAAAACAGTGCCTCGTTCAACCTGTTTGATGCTCCCACTTACCATTCAAAGTTGAAAAATAGAAGCTGGACCTCAACTGTGGGAAAAACAAACAAACCAACCAAACAAACAAAAAGCCTCTCAAAAAACCCAAAGCCAAAACCAACCAAATAAGCCCCAAAACCTAACCAAACACCAAACCAAAAACTTCATCCCCAGAGCATGTGCCTTCTCTCTGGGAAAACTGAATGATTTCTATACTTAATATAATTTCTGTTTTCCTCTTGCCCTTCCTGGGAGTTGTGTTTCCTTCAGGAATTTATAGAATCATAGATCTCTCAGGGCTGGAAGGGACCTCAATGAACATTTAGTTCAACTCCCCCTGCCATGGGCAAGAACACCTCACACTAGATCAGTGCTTGTTCTTCTCCTGGGTATTTTCTACAGGCTGAAGACCTTGCCTGTTGTCAAAAGACCTGGAAGTGTAAAATATCAACCTACTGAAGCTGAAACTTCTCTTTCACAGAGCACTCAGAATCTTCCTGAGCTAAGAACTCATGTGTTTGCAGAAACCCAATTCTTTATGTTGGGGCAAGTCTGACAACTGAGTAAGTTGTGCCAGCAAAAGTTTTCCCCCAGCAGAGGTTAACGCCAAATCCAGAATCCAACAGAAGATTTATGAAGCCGGCTGGACCCTGATGCCATTTCCACTGATGGAGTTGCTAACTCTAAAGGCTCAGAAATTCCATACATGAGATATTTTTAAATAAACAAAAGTGTAATAACCTCAGCAGCAAGCCCTGCCCACGGTACATGGTTCTGTTCCTGGACCTCCGCAGCCTGTAGCCAATTCCTGCGCAATGATTTGTTGCTTGGTCTCCCACGCACATGGATCGATGCGATGCTGGATGTCTCCTCACTGCACAATCTGCTTTTTTTGAACAGAAATGCATTGTGTCTCCCCAAATTCTCAATCAGTTCAGTATTTAATTTCCATAGCAATGCTGATATGGTCCCTCCCAGCTTTCTCACTGCCAAATCCAATCTGATCTCTATCACCTTACTC
Organism: Tricholaema leucomelas; assembly: GCA_013400475.1. Taxonomy (NCBI): domain Eukaryota; kingdom Metazoa; phylum Chordata; class Aves; order Piciformes; family Lybiidae; genus Tricholaema lacrymosa; species Tricholaema leucomelas. Next base: position 1,006,561 of record WAAF01003895.1, on the reverse strand, counting down.
TTCATGTGAATTCTGCTACCAAATCCTCCTTTTGCTCCACCTTCCCATCAACTCCATCATGCTCTTATTTCTGTACTTGTAATCATATCTATATTCTTTCTTGGCTGCTTCACCACCATCAGCCAGGAGAAGGTAGAGAGAGGAGCACTTGCAAGTTACTCTTAATCCTCCAATTCTCCATCTCTGTTTTCTGGGCGGAAGAGCCCTGGAATCTTCCTTGCTGATCCATGCTGACTTCACCTCATGAGCTTCACAGGCAGTGGGAAAATGTCTCTTCTCCATGCTGCTGTTGGCTAATGCTGGATTCTTTTATCCCAGCTGGAGCTCCCTCCAGCTTTGCTAAAACCTGGGTGGGAAAACTGCTGATGGTGCAGCAGGAGCTGGAACCACCTGGGGGATAACTGAGCCCTGCAAATGTCCCCAAATAAGTGCCATGCATCATGAACAGCACAGAACGATAGAGTTGTTTCAACTGGAAAATATCTCAAAGATCATTGGGTACAACCTTTAACCAAAGATCACCATGGCTGTTAAACCACATCCTGAAGTGCCATGTCTACAGGTTTCTGTTTCAATGCCTTTCTAGTAAAGAAACATTCCCTAATATCCAATCTAAACCTCCCCTGGCACAATTCAAGGCCATTTCCTTTCATTCTGTGCATGAAAGGAAAACAAAATTTAGGCATGCTGAATATGTTTGGTTGCACAATGATGCTTTCCATGGTTTTCTATTCTTTTCCTTTGCTTTTGCTTTTTATCTGAAGGAAAAGAGTGTGGCAGAGTTCCTATCCCTGAGTGTCAGTGGTTCTCAGTTGTGCTACTGCTAACAGGAACATCCTGTTTAGTTGCTACACTGGAAGTATGTATATAAACAAGAGAGACTCAGAAATTACTAAATACTAAGCACAGAAGGTTTTTATTATTGTCTTTTTTACTCTTGTGCATGAAGAAGCTTCATTCCTCCTTTTTTCTCCTTTCCCTCCCCTTTTCCTTTTTTCTCCTTTCCCTCCCCTTTTTCTTTTTTCTCCTTTCCCTCCCCTTTTCCTTCTCTCTCCTCTCCCTCTCCCTCTCCTTTTCTCTCCTCTCCCTCTCCCTCTCCCTCTCCCTTTCTCTCCTCTCCCTCTCCCTCTCCTTCCAAACTTCCCCAAACCTTTCTGAATCTCTCCTCCTTACTTTTGTTTGTTGGTTTTGTTTTATTTTGTTTCCTCTTCTCTGTTCCTGAAGCATGACTAAATTCTGAAACATTTCTCCAGTGGTAACTTCTAGTTCCATTTTTTATTATTTCTGGCCATATTTTACATGGTTGGAAAGGGAAAGTTGGAGTGAAATTTTCTGCCCAAACAGGCAGGCTGCAAAAAGGTAGTTGTGTTGTGTACAACCAAAAATTGAATATATACTCAAAGCCTACTTGGGAAACTTGATCACAGAACTGGACAACATCTTTTTTCCACCCCTGCTCCCATCTGAATGTGATTACCATTTCATCAGTGTAATGTCACAGAATCACAGGATGCCAGATTGGAAGGGACCCTGAGGATCACCTGGTCCAACATAACTGTCCTTGCTGGGAATCCTACTCATTGGAGCTAAAAAAAGCCTGTGACAGGTGCATGAAGAATTTGCTAACATACTTTGAAGAATCTCTACTCTGCCCTAGTAAAACCATGCCTGGAATGCTGTGTCAAATTGTGGGGTCACCAGTTCAGGAGAGAAGGAGTCCATTGGAGAGCCACAAGGATGATTTGAGGAGTTGAGCATCTTCCCCTTAAGGAGAGACTGAGAAACCTGGGGCTGTTTAGTCTGAAGAAGAGAAAATGGAGAGGAGATCTGATCAATGTGTTCAAATATCTGAGGGGTGGGTGTCAAGTGCCTGGGGCCAATCCTTTTTCAGTGATCAGCAGCAATAGGACAGGGAGCAACAGCTACAAACTGGAATGTAGAAGGTTTCACCTCAACATGAGGAGAGACTTCCTTACAGTAAGGGTGACAGAGCTCTGGAACAGGCTGCCTAGAGAGGTTGTGGAGTCTCCTTCTTTGGAGACTTTCAAAACCCACCTGCATTCCTGTGTGAACTGCCCTAGGGGATCCTGCTTTGGCAGGGGGGTCAGACTTGATGATCTGTGGATGTCCCTTCCACCGTCTAAGGTTCTGTGATCTGTGCTAAACAGTGCACGTGTCTGGCAAGTCCCCATCAGTCCCAACACCATCTATGTCACATTGCTCTTGGCTAATTCTTGAACAGCTCTTTGAATATTTGAAACACTGTCTCAGAGCAAAACATCATCATGACCTTGGCCTTCTCAAAACTCTCTCTATCTTAACCAGAGTGCCAGGAGGAGATGGGGCAAAGGCAGCACATCCCAGCAGGAGAAGGTTTAACTCCTCCTCTTCTTCATGCTGGAATATTTGGCTAATGTCATAGAGATTTGGCTAAGTGGATTCAATCAACTGTTTTCACTCTATTATAGTTCATAATCCCTATTCAAGATGAAGTGCACTGCAGCCTAATGAATGTGGTAATGGAATCCTTGTGTATGTTTTTCCACAGCGGGGTGCAGATTAGCATAAGTGTCATATTCTGTTGGCATGCCTGCTATTATATCTGAGGCGTTGCACACACTGGGAATTTTTCAACTGGATAATAAGAAGATGAATATGGTATGCACATGCACATAGAGCAGACAGGCTTTAGAAAGTGAGCTATAATAAATCTCACCTGGAGGGGCATTATGATAGATTAACTTTGCATTTTGGCTTAAAACCACACACTTTAAGCCAAGTGTATGGAAACACAAGTACAAAATAATTAGATTACATTTCAAGCCAGGCTTTAAAGAATGTTGTTGAGGGCCATGGAGTGCTGAAGAGTACTCTAGAGGTCTTGGGGTTTCCTAGAGTCATGTATTACATATATTTAAGTTCAGAAACCCTGTCTGACTGTCCCCTCTGCTCAGAGTTGATTGTTGCATGTCGAAGAGGTGGCAGAGGTGTTCAAGAAAATGCTGGATGAGGCACTTAGTACCATGGTCTGGTTGATTGGATAGGGCTGGGTGATAGATTCGACTGGATGAGTGTCTCATTTCTAATTCAACTTTCCAGAGGCTGAAATAAATTTGATAGAACCAATAATGAGATGTTGAGGTGCTGGAACATGTCCAGAGAAGGGCAACAAGGCTGGTGAAGGGCCTGGAACACAAACCCTATGAGGAGAGGCTGAGGGAGGTGAAGTTGTTTTAGCCTGGAGAAGAGGAGGCTCAGGGCAGACCTCATTGCTGTCTACAACTACCTGAAGGGAGGTTGTAGCCAGGTGGGGGTTGGTCTCTTCTCCCAGGCAACCAGCAACAGAACAAGGGGACAGGAGGAAGTTCTTTACAGAGAGAGTGATTTGCCATTGGAATGGGCTGCCCTGGGAGGTGGTGGAGTCACTGTCCCTGGAGGTGTTGAAGAAAAGCCTGGATGAGACACTTAGTGCCATGGCCTGGTTGACTGGATAGGGCTGGGCGATAGGTTGGACTGGATGATCTTGGAGGTCTCTTCCAACCTGCTTGATTCTATTCTATAACAATTTTTATAGAGAGCCCTTCCCTCTTCCCTCTCCTTTCCCAGAAGAAAGAGATTAGATGGAGAGAGAGGAAAAGGTAAGCACACCCACATAAATGAATCTCACTCGATTTGGAAGTTGAAAAGTTTAACAGTAAGTTAAAAAGGTATCTGAGGTAGGGAAGTTACAAAAGGTATAGGGAAGGGAAAGCAAATACAAAAGGTATAAATACAACCCGATTTTGATGGTGATGGTTTTGTCTGCCTCGTGGGTCATGGCCACGTGGTAAAACAAAGAGAAAACAGGAACAGGGTGGTGATGGTGGTAAGACCGAGGCAGGGAGCACAGAGAGAGAGAAACAGGAAGTCCCCCTGCTTTTATGGATCTTTGGACAGGCAGGGGGAGTGGGCTAACCATCACCTGGTGGTGTTTAGAGCCACCCCTGGGGAGGGATCAAGACCACCTAGGGTCAGGTTCAGGGTTACTCCCCCTGGAGTGTTAACCCTATACAATGAGCTTGGTGGTCTCTTCCAACTTGATTGATTCTATGATTGTTGTATGTCCAAGGGGTGGCACACAGCCAGAGGAAGGCTTCTGTATCATCACCATGTAGGTGCCTCCTCAGGCTGCCAGTCTCAGCCTGTGTAAGACAAAGAGCACCCTGACTGTCTTTATTTCAATGGCACGTTTGGTTTACCTGTCGCATGGGATTTGTTTTCATAGGCTGATCCAACTAGGACTGAGCAGCAATTCACACTCAAACAAAAATCACAGAATTACAGGATGGTAGAGGTCAGAAGGGACCTCTGAAGATCATCTAGTCCAGCTTCTCTGTTAGCACAGGTGCGCCTAGAGTAGGTTGCACAGGAGTGCATCCAGGCCAGCTTTGAAAGTCTCCAGAAAAGGAGACTCCACAACTTCTCTGAGCAGCCTGCTCCAGTTTTCTAGCACTCTCACAGGAAAGAAGTTTCTCCTTAAGTTCAAGTGAAACCCTTTTTGAAGGTTGGAGTGATGCTTGCCCTGGGGATTGGAGGAGAGCAAAGATCAGTCTTCAAAAAGGGTAAGAAGGAGGACCTTCTTACTGCAGACCAGTCAGCCTCACCTCTGTCCCCGGAAAGATAACGGAGCAGCTTATCCCCAGTACTGTGCTTAGCCATATCAAGGACGAGAATGTCATTGGGAGCAGTCAGCGTGGTTTTACAAAGGGGAAATCACATTTGATCAACCTGATAACCTTCTGTGAGGATGTAACCAGGTGGATAGATGATGGAAGAGCAGTGGATGTGCTTTACTTTGATTTCAGTAAAGCATTTGACACTGTCTCCCACAGCATCCTCAGAGCAAAACTGAAGGAAGTGTGGTCTGAGTGATGGAGAAGTGAGGTGGATTGGGAACTGCTTAAAGGAAAGAGATCAGAGAGTTGTGGTCAATGGGACATAGTCTAGCTGGAGGCCTGTAACTAGTGGAGTTTCCCAGGGGTTAGTACTGGGACCAGTACTATTCAATGTGTTCAATTAATGGCCTGGATGAGGGCATGGAGTGCAGGTTTGCTGACAATGCCAAGCTGGGTGGAGTGGCTGCTACACCAGACAGTTGTGCTGCCATTCAGAGAGACTTAGACAGGCTGGAGAGTTGGGCAGGGAGAAATTTAATGAAGTTCAAGAGGGGCAAATGCAGAGTTGTGCACCTGGGAAAGAACAATTCCATGTATCAGTATGGGTTGGGGACTGACCTCCTGGAGAGCAGTGAATGGGAGAAGGACTTGGGAGTCCTGGTGGATGGAAGGATGGCCATGAGCCAGCAGTGTGCTCTTGTGACCAGGAGGGCCAGTGCCAAATGCCATCCTGGGGTTTATTAGAAGGGCTGTGGTTAGTAGGTCGAGGGAGGTTCTCCTTCCCCTCTACTCTGCCCTTGTGAGGCCTCATCTGGAGTATCGTGTCCAGTTTTGTGCCCCCCCCAGCTCAAGAAGGACAGGGAGCTGCTTGAAGGAGTCCAGCACACAGCCACAAAAATGATTAAGGAAGTTGAACATCTTCTTTATGAGGAGAAACTGAGGGAGCTGAGGCTGTTTAGCTTGGAGAGTAGACAACTAAGGGGTGATCTCATTCATGTTTATAAATATGTAAGGGGTGAGTGCCAGGAGGCTGGAGCCAGGCTCTTCTCTGTGATGCCCAGTGACAGGACAAAGGGCGATGGGTGGAAGTTGGGGCACAGAAGATTCCATGTGAACCCAAGGAGGAATTTTTTTCCTTGTGAGGGTGACAGAGCACTGGAACAGGCTGCCCAGGGGGGTTGTGGAGTCTCCCTCTCTGGGGCCATTCAGGTACTATCTGGATGTGTTCTAGTGTGGTCTGCTCTGGCAGGAGGGCTGGACCAGATGACCTTTTGAGGTCCCTTCCAGCCCCTGACATTCTATGAAACCTCCTGTATGCTAGTTTGTGTCCATTTCCCCTGGTCCTCTCACTGGGCACTAGTAAAAAGAGCCCAGACCAATTCTGATTGTATTTAGATATTTGAATGCATTAAGGGTCCCTTTCAGTCTTTTCTTCAACAGGCTAAAGACCACCAGGTCTCTGAGTCCCTCCTCTTATGATGAAGAACTGGAGCATCTCTCTTCTTTGTGGCTCCGTGTTGGATTCTTCCTCATAGTTCTCTGTATCTCTTGGACTGGGGAACCCAGAACTAGGCAAAGTAGAGGGGCAGAGGAGAGCCTCCCTCCATCTTTTGGCCACACATCCTGCTGGCCTCACATCTTCCCCACATCACAGCCCAGTGCTTGTCATGAAGCAGTGTATAGCTCTCAGCCTATATGTATGACCTCTGAAATCAATTTTGCTCCCAGTTGTAGGATGCTGCTTTTTTTATTAATTACTTAATACCTTTTAAGTTTTCCTCTGGTTGAAGAAAACTCTTGATGAATCTCCTTGCACATCACCTGGGAGAGACAGCACAGCTTATGATTAGTCCCAGAATTTATTACTTGATTAAGGAAAGTGCAGGCCTGAGAACTTCATACCACTTAAGCAATGGTTTAGTGTGACTAATCAAAGAGGTTTTCCTGGCACACAGGAGGTATCAATATATAGACACCAGCCTAGAAAAGCTTCTGTTCATGCTTTTAAGCATGGTGGCATGGTAACAGTTTAGGCATATTAATCAGCTGGAGGTAAGTGCTGCTGCTGGATCATGTTTTCATCTGATTCTTTCTGCTGTGTTAGAGAAATTATCTCTGTGGTTGCAAGAACAGTTAGAAGAGAAATTGTTTGCCAAGCAAAGGAAACAACCAGACCCAGTCATTTAGACCTGAGAATTGAACACGGGGTTTGCCTTTATTATCAGTACATTTCTGCACAATCACCACAAGTCAGACTACTTGAAATCTGCTGGGAAGGTGCTGAGCTGTCAGAGGGTGTTAACGTGCATCTGTTTGTTTGTTTGGCGTTCAGTCTGCAAGAGCTTTGCTTTTAGAAAAGAGCTGTTATCTTGGGTCAGTAATCTGATATACTTTGGACTTAGTGATAGGATGAGATACAGGACAAGAAGGAATGGATTTAAGATGGAAAAGGGGAGATTTAGACTGGAGATTAGGAAGGAATCTTTGACAGTGAGGGTGGTAAGACACTGGAACAGGTTGCCTAGGGAGGTTGTGGATTCCCCCTCCCTGGAAGTGTTCAAGGCCAGGTTGGATGAGGCTAGTGGGAGATGTCTCTGCCCATGACAGGGAGGTTGGAATTGGTGATCTTTGAAGTCCTTTCCAACCTAAACCATTTTATGATTTAAGAGGGCTCAGCTAATACCTGTGATACAATTGAGCTGCAAGTGTTATACTCTGTTCATTTTCCAAAGCCTGAATGACTTTTTCTGAACTGAAAGAAGAAAACTTCTGTGTGTGCATTAGGAAGAAATGGTTTTCTAGGAACTCTACAAAGCTCACTAAGAAAAAAAACCTTAAAATTTTAATTTAAAATCCCTTTTTTTCAAGAAATATTTAATATACTTCACACACACAACATTGCTACTTGTCAAAAGAATATAAATTGAGAGTTCCAGCACCCTTTCCAATCACATGAACCCTTTCCTTGAACATGGTAAAGAGAGGCTGGGTGGCAAATGCATTTAAGACTCTGAGGAAAAGGGCTGTTAAGTCGACCTTGGTAACTTAACTGAAACCGTATACGTGTAAATCCATCACAAATCCCTGGCCTTTTACAGCTCCTGTCCCAATGGAAATCAGATCACAGAGCTGTTTACAAGAGCCTACGAGTCATTTGGCTAAAGAGCCATGACAGCAAGGCCCTGTATTATTTGAATTGTGAGTAACCCAAGCCTAAATAAATACTCTAAAAGCAAAATAATAAGGATTAGGTAATTATGATGAGGTGGTTCTAATTCTTACATTTTGCACTTCAAGAAGAACGATTTCCCGCTAAACGTCCATGCTTTGCCTTTCTGCAGAGACTTGTGATCTTCTGTGTTTGAAGAAGGTGCTTCTGCTTCCAAAAAAGACCCAAACAAAACCCAATTAAAAACCTGCATCTATATCAATTACCCTGAGCTTTAGATGTCCTGTGTAGTCATCTTTAAACCTGCTAGAAGTAGCACCATAAAAATCTTTTACAACATCATTTAATGTATGAGCCAATCCCCAGCTAATGGTCCTTATTTTTCCCCCTTTCTTTCCCCCTTTCCATCCCCCTTTCTTTCCCCCTTTCTTTCCCCCTTTCTTTCCCCC
>WAAF01003895.1:932450-996921 GCA_013400475.1 Tricholaema leucomelas | reverse complement strand
CTTTCCCCCTTCCTTTCCCCCTTCCTTTCCCCCTTCCTTTCCCCCTTCCTTTCCCCCTTCCTTTCCCCCTTAGTGGAGAGGAAAGGAGAAGGGAAGATGAGAAACCTGCTCCTGTTCAGTCAAATGCTCCATCAGTGCAGGAACAAAAGGGAATCACTTCGGGTTTTAGCACTCTGAGTAACCTTCTTGGCATCACAAGCAATCACAGAATGATAGGGGCTGGAAGGAACCTCTGGAGATTCAACCTCCCTGCTGGAGTAGTTTACACAGGATGGGGATCTGGGTGGATTTTGAATGACTCCAGACTTGGAGATTTCACCATCTCTCTGGGGAGCCTGTTCCAGTGCTCCAGCAGCCTTGTGGTAAAGAAGTTCCTCCTCATGTTTAGACTGAGCTTCCTATGCACTAGTTAGTGCTTGTTACCTCTTGTCCTGTCACTGGGCACCACTAAGGAAAGCCTAGCCCCATCCTCCTGACATCCACCCTTTGATGAAATCTTCCCTCAGTTTTCTTTTCTCATGAGAGGGATGTTCTAGTCCTCTAATCAAACAAATACTGCATTTTCGTCAGCTCTTCAGTTAGCCTTCCTTAAATAGTATTTTATGGACACATGCTTGAAAATGGATATGTTTAACTTATGTAAGGCTGAATGCTGAGGTGGTTTTTTTTCCTGCCTCCTCAAAGCCACTTTGAAATATTTACTGCAAATGTATGTTGTTAATTGAAGAGTTAAAGTTCTTTCTCCAGGGAATTATTGTTTCATCATTAATAATTGTAGAATCATAGGAAATTTGAGGTTGGAAAGGATCATCCTAGCCCAACCCTCTGCAATCAGCAGGAATATCTTTAACTAGATGAGGCTGCTCAGAGCCCAGTCCAACCTGACCTTGAATGTTTCCAGGAATGGAACATCAGCCATCTCTCTGGGCAACCTGGGTCAGTGTTTTCACCATCCTCACGAGGTGGCCTAGTGTTACAGGAATCCCCTGCATTACTCTGAGTGAAATTTGATGTTTGTTATTGTCCTGGCTGTCTCATCCTTACACAGCCACCCCCACAGTCCTCATCCCATGTGCCACTTACCAACTACAGCAGTGCCACTGACAGGTCTTCCTCGAGTTCTTTTCATGGGAGAGCTACAAGGAAGAAAAGATGTGGAATCCACATGCTGTAGTTCTCTTCAAGATGAAATTATTGCTCAGCGTGTTCAGGTATGGAAACAGGCTGCTGATGTGTGATGGTTTTGTGGCTCTGCTCATGGCATGATGCACCAGAGGAGCCTACTGCTAGGTCAGCTCTCTGGTGGCTAGTTCAGTTTGTGACCTGAAGTCCTTGTTTTGCACCAGCCTGCATAGAGGAATGATAGTCATGACTAATGTGACTGCCTGGAGGTTCAAGTTCTTTTCTCAGCCCTTCTGTAGGTTTCTGGTGTCTATCCTGGGCACACAAAATTACTGAGGTCTGTTGTCCTTGAAAAGGTAGAAGTAACATTCTTGCTTGGGGTGCCTGGAGCCTTTATGTGTTAATATTGGTAATGTCCTTAAAGATCCTTGCAGGGAGGATGCTATGTAACTGGGTTTGTGATTCAGGAATGAAATAATAATGGTACTGATGAGATTGTATCTCTCAGGCAGAAGTATGGAGATGTAGGGCATTTACTGCCATCTATGGTGGTGAAGTGATAGTGTGGACACCTTCACCCCAAACCACTATCACCAGTGTGCAACAAGAAGACCACAAAGCTTTTTTTTAGTGTGATAGTTTAGTTATGCAGTGATGAAGCCCAAAGTACAATGAACATACAGGGAAATGTTTGTTTCCCTGCTGTAGAAAAAGGTGTGGTAAAACACTATGCTGGGGGTGGTTGGAGTTACTTAGTGTGTTGTGCTTGAAGGACAGAAGCAGACTGAGGGGGTGAGGGAATCTTGTTCTCTGGTGCTGCCTTGGTACCCACTGTGATTTTTCCAGAGGGAAAACAGAAAGCATCTTCATAAGCTGAGCATACATAGGCTGCAGAAAATACACCCAGAGCTCCTTAATGGATGAGCCAGCAAGGATGCAAGCTGGCATCATCAATGCAGAGATGTGCTGCTGTTCAGCAGGACCTAGACAGGCTGGAGAGCTGGGCAGGGAGAAATTGAATTACATCCAACAAGGGAAAGAACAACACCATGGACCAGTAGAGATTGGGACTGACTTGTTGGAGAGCAACACAGAGGAGAGAGCCCTGGGGATCTTGGTCGACAGAAGGATGACCATGAGCCAGCAATGTGCCCTTGGGGGCAAGAAGGCCAATGGTATCCTAGGATGTATTAGAAAGAGTGTGGTTAGTAGGTCAAGAGAGGTTCTTCTCCTCTATACTGCTCTGGTGAGGGTGCACCTAGAATATTATGTCCAGTTTTGGGCCCTTCAAGAAGGACGTTAGGGAGTTGCTTGAAAGGGTCTGTCATGGAGTCACAAAAGATGCTCTCTTCAGGAAGAGATGTCCATTGTGAGGAAAGGCTGAGGAGGCTCTTTAGCTTGGAGGAGAGACTGAGATGTGATCTTATTCCTGTTTATAAACATATGAAGGGTGAGTGTCAGCAGGATGGAGCCAGGTTCTGCTCAGTGATGTCCAGTGATAGGTAGGACAAAGGGCAGTGGGTGCAAGCTGGATCACAGGAGGTTCTGCCTAAACCTCTTGTGCTCCTGTAAGCAAAAGTTTTTCACTGTGAGGATGACAGAGCCCTGGAGCAGGCTGCCCAAAGAGGGTGTGGAGTCTCCTTCTCTGGAGACATTCAAAACCTGCCTGAATGCATTTTTGTGTGACCTACTCTAGGTGACCCTGCTCTGGCAGAGGGGTTGAGCTGGACAATCTTTTGAGATCCCTTCCAACCTCTAACATCCTGTAATGCTGTGTGATTCTAAGAGAAGCCGTCTGTTTTCTGAAGACAGTTGCTCCAAACACTGTCATCCTCCCACAGCTGCTAACTCCAGTCTGCAGAGCCATGATTTTGATGAAAAACTTTTGAAGCTCATCCCTCTGTGAAGAGTAGAAGGTGCTTCTCTCCTTGCTCAGAGCTGTCTTCCATGGCTTGATCCAGTGCAAAATCAACCTGAGCCTAAAGGCATTTGCTACTTACAGAAAGGTCAGGATCTCACAGACAGGAGCAGGATAAGAACTGCATTGCATTGTAGAGAGTAACAAAGTACAATTTCTACAATTACCTGAAAGGAGATTGTAGTCAGATAGGGGTCAGTCTCTTTTTCATAGTATCTAGAGATAGGAGGAAATGGCCAGAAACTGTGCCAGGGGATGTTTAGGTTGGAGATTAGGAAGAATTTCTTTCCTGCAGGAGTGGTCTGGCATTGGAACAGGCTGACCAGGGAGGTGATGGAGTGACCACCCTGGAGGTGTTAAAAAAATGTGTATATATGGCACTTCAGGATATGTCTTAGCAAGAATGAGAGTGTTGGGTTGACAGTTGGGCTTGATGATCTTGGAAGTCTTTTCCAACCTTAATGACTCTATGCTTCTATGTATCAAATCCCCTTTTCCTGTCCAATGAAGACAATTTGCAGCCTGCAGCTCTGTGTGCTAAATGAACCTCATCTGTATTGATGGCTGAGGGTAAAAGAAGGATATAAATGCCACCAAAAACCTATTCTATTTTGGGAGATGACCCAGGTACTCTCCTTCCACTGGCCTTCTGGTCTGGACCACTGAAATTCTCACAGCTTCAATTATTAGGCAATGGATGGCCCCTTGCTGAAAGCAGGGAACTGGATGGCTATCCTAATTAGATCCTGATCCTAGCAACCTAATGTTCCTCTCATTTCCAGTCCCTTTACAGTCAAAACTCCCTAGATTAAGTGGAATTTGGTCTGATTTGCATTGCGAGGAGATTTGGGTTCAAGTCTGTGGCAACTTTGTAGGATAAGCAATTGCTCTCCTGGCTGCCACTGCCAAGATTGACCTATAACATCCCAAATGGATTTTCCATTTGTTTTTGGCCACATCACTGTCCTGGAAACAACTTCTACCTGTCCTCACCCAACTCGTTACCCATGGTGCGATGGGAGACCAAACACAGTTCTTTGAGGGGAATGAAGGAATACATTTATAGCTGCAGGCATGGGATGCTGCACAGAAATAGAATCACAGAATAATAGAATTGATTCAGTTGGAAAAGACCTCTGAGATCATTGAGTCCAACCATCAACCTAAGACTACCATGGTCATTAAACCACATCCTAAAGTGCCAAGTCCGCACGTTTTGTGAACACCCCCAGGGACGTGGTTTTAAGCCAGAGCAGGGTAGATTCAAGTTGGGCATTAGGAGGAAGCTCTCCACAATGTGTGTGATTAGTGAAAAACTGGAACAGGTTGCTCAGGAAATAGCCTAAAAAATATCACAGGGTCACAGAAAGTTTGGAGTTGGAAGGGACCTCCCGAGATTGTCAAGTCCAACCCCCAAATCTGCCATTAGCTTCCCAAATTACTAAGCTTTGCCAGGGTATGCTGCAATGCACAACACACAAGGCAGTGAGCTTGGAGAGCATGTACAGAGGATCTGTCACTTTCCCTATCCTTGCACTGTGGAAATGTTTCACCTGGGTTATCTTTCATCTGGTGCCCATGGACTGAGTGCCTGGTGTAGTGCTTGGAGTATCTTTTCACAGAATCATAGGATTGCTCTGGTTGGAAAAGATCTCAAAGATCACTGGGTCTAATCTTCAAACTGCAACCACCACAGCCATCAAATCATGTTCCTTAAGTGCCATGTCCACAAGTTTCTTGAACACCTCCAGGGACAGTGACTCCACCACCTCCCTGGGCAGCCTGTTCCTATTCCTGACCACTCTTTCAGTAAAGAATTTTTTCCATAATGTTCAGACTAAACCTCCTCAGCACAATTTCAGGCTGTTTCCTCTCATTCTTTCACCTACTAGTAGTTAGAATTTAGTATTTTCTTTTAGCATCAACAAAATGATAGTGACATTCTCCATACTAATTTTCCCTCAGATGTGGTTCTTATTTCTTCAGGACAGCCATAAAATCTTCTTCCAGATTCACATTTCATTCCTCTTTGAAGGCCAAACAAATTAGTCAAGTTGAGAACTTTAATTCCAGAGTTCATTAAACCCTTAACAATAAATCCTTTTCTCACGTTCCAGATGTTGTGGTTTCCTTGACCTCAGTTTATATTTCCTTCTGATATAAACAAGCTGATATCTTACCAGTTTCATTGGAGAGCTGAGCCAAGGGGAATGGCAATAGCCTTCTGAAACATTTTCAAAGAGGGAGAATGAAAAAAAAACCAACTTTGTGCTATCTTACCAGCCCTATGCTTCATCTGAACTCATTAGGCATTGCCTCTGCTGCTTAGTGCCCTGACCTCTGCAGAGCTACTTTACATATCCAGTGCATTTTTACCCATGTATTTTTCATCTCTTTCCTTTTCACTCTGAGTACTTTTAAGTTTTGGAGGTAGCACTCACCTGCATTTGGGTTTGTCTAAAGAGCAGCTGTTGAATAAATTAGGAATGTTGATGATGCAAAGCTGGGGGGAGTGGCTGACACTCCATCAGGCTCTGCTGCCATCCAGCAAGACCTGGACAGGCTGGAGGGCTGGGCAGAGAGGAACTCAGTAAGTTCAACAAGGACAAGGGTATAGTCCTACACCTGGGGATTAGTAACCTCCTGCACCAGTACAGGTGAGAGGTTGAGCTGCTGGGGAGGAGCACTGCAGAGAAAGATCTGCGAGTGCTGGTGAACATCAAGTTCACCGTGAGCCAGCAATGTGTCCTTGTGATCAAGAAGGCAAATGGTCTTCTGGAGTGCATTAAGAACAGTGTGGCCAACAAGCTGATAGAGGTTCTTCTCCCCATCTACCCTCTGCCAGTTCTGGGCTCCCCAGTTCAAGAAAGGGAACTCCTGGAGAGAGTCTACAAAGAAGGCTACAAAGATTATGAGGGGACTGGAACATCTCTCCTATGATGAGAGGCTGAGACACCCAGCCTGCTCTAGTCAGGAGAAGAGAAGATTGAGAGATGAGTTTCTCAATGTATATAAATATCTAAAAAGTGGAGCTCATGAGGATGGTTTCTATTCACTGCTGCCCAGAGCTAGAGTATACTGTAGCACACAAGGCAGTGACCTTGGAGTGGATGTATAGAGCCCAATAGTCAGTGCTGAGGATCTGACACCTTCCCTGTCCTTGCACTGTGGACATGTTTCACCTGGCAAGGGGCAATGGACACAAGCTAGAACATAGGAGGCTTCACTTAAATTCAGTGAAAAACTTCTTTCCTGTGAGGGTGCTGGAAAACTGGCACAGGCTGCCCAGAGAGGTTGTGGAGTCTCCTTCACTGGAGACTTTAACCTGGTGGTATCCCTCTTCAACCTGATATAGGTGTGCTTGTGTTGGCAGGGGTGCTAGACTAGATGACTTCTAGAGATCCCTTCCTACCGTTGTGTAATCCTGTGATTCTGTTCTGGCACATCAAAATTTGCACAGATCCTTCTGTTCTGATTTGGTTCANCTACCGTTGTGTAATCCTGTGATTCTGTTCTGCACAGATCCTTCTGTTCTGCTTTGGTTCGGCAGAGCATTGTGAATGCACTGAATCTGGCAGTTTAGGCAGTCTGGGCAGCCCTCTGGACTTGAGTGCTATCAATTACTTATCACTCACAGGAACTGAGCACCCAAACACATCCATTCTCTTCCAGGCACCAGCAAATCACTTTAAATGGAGTTTGTGTCTCTTTATCCTCTTCAAAAGTTGGATTTTTTTTTTTTTTTGAAGACAAGCACCTGCAAGCCTTTTAGGAGGTGTTACTCCTGCTGTTACTGACATTTTAATAAATGCAGAAATAAATGCTCCCCCACCAAATTGTTTAATGTCAACACTTACCTCAGCGAGAGCAGTGAGTCAGTTAGAGGTGAATTTATAACATGTGCCGTACCTATAGCCGCCTGACGTGCAGCTCATCCAGTTTTGCATCCAGTTTTCCTGTTTTCTTTGAAACCATAGTAACTATCAGGCTCTGTTCATAAATATTACAATGAATATTTGTCTTTGTGTGCCTGTAGAGCGAAACATATGAAAAATGGATCAAAGATGGCAATTCATAAAGCAGGGAAAGGGGGAAAAGCTCCCCAACTCACCAAGCCTGGCGCATGGGGGATCTGCACAAGTGTAAGCGCTCGCTCCTGCCAGCAACTATTTCTTGGTGGGGCTAGACAAATTTAGGAATGGATAGTAGTGCCCTCAGCCAAGAGACAATCTCCAGGGCAATTCATTGAATTCATAGAATTGTTTCAGTTGGAATATATGTCTAAGATCAGTGAGTCCAACTGTCAACCCAACATTACCATGGCCATCAAACCATGTCCAAAAGTGCTATGTCTACACATTGCTTAGATATCTCCACAAATGCTGACTCTACCACCTCCCTGGGCAGCCTATTCCAATGCCTGGCCACTCTTACAGTAAAGAAATGCTTCTTAATATCCAACCAAAGCCTCCTCTGGCACAATTTCAGGCCATTCCCTCTCATTCTATCACCTGATAGTAGGGAGAAGAGACTGACCTCTGCCTCCCTACAGACGCTTTTCACAGAACCACAGAAATATCATGGTTGGCAAAGCCCCTCAGCATCACCAAAGCCAACCTGTAACCCTACTATACAAAATTCACCTTAAACCATACCCCTAAGCACCACATCCAAATGACCCTTAAACACATCTGCGGTTGATGACTCCACCACCTCCCTGGGCAGCTCCTTCCAGTCCCTGACCACTCTCTCTGTGAAAAACTTTTTCCTAATATCTAATCTAAACCTGCCCAGTCTCAGCTTAAGGCCATTCCCCCTTGTTCTGTCTCCAATTACCTGTGAGAAGAGACCAACAGCAGCCTCTTCACAATGTCCCTTCAGGTAGCTGTAGACAGCCATGAGGTGTCCTCTCAGCCATCTCTTTTTCAAACTACCCATCCCCAGCTCCCTCAGTTGCTCCTCATAAGGTTTATTTTCAGGTAGTTTTAGAGACGCACTGAGCCTTCTCTTTTCCAGACTAAACAACCCCGGTTCCCTCAGCTGCTTCTCTCCAGATCCTTCACCAGCTTTGTTGCTCTTCTCTGGACTTACTCAGACATCTCAATGTCCTTCTTGTAGTGAGGGCTTTGAAACTGAACTCAAGACTCAAGCTGTGGCTTCACCAGTGCTGAGTACAGGGACACAATCACTTCCCTGCTCCTGCTGGCCGCACTATTCCTGGTCCAGGCTAGGATGCTGATGGCCCATTTGGCCACCTGGGCACATGCTTACTTATCATTACCCAGCTGCCAACTAGTACCCCCAGGTAATTTCTGCTGGGAACCTTTCCATCTGCCCTGCCCCAAGCCTGAAGTGTGACTGGCAATGTGCTGCAGATAGGGAAGAGAACAGCTTTCACTGGCATTTCAGCTGGCTACTGGGCATTTGAGCATCTCAGCTGAAGTCACTAGGGGAAATATGGAAGCAGAAGGAGATGTTTAAATGCTGCTGATTTTTTCTGATGTTGCAGAGGCTCTTAGAGGGCTCACAGAGCATCAGCCAGTGCTTGTCTCTTTTATGGAGGCTTTGACATCATCTCTTTAGGCTTGTGATAGGCTGGCTGCCCCAGCAGGCGATATTCTTCCTGTAGGGGTTGCAGGAAAGATTGAAGGTATTTAAAAATCTATGTGTCTGCAGTGGTAGCAGGAGAGGTGGTCAACAGGGTTGTATTGCTTGGTTTAATGGTCACAGTGGTCTGAGTTAAAAGTTGGACTCAATGATCTCAGAGGTCTTTTCCAACCAAAACAGTTCAATGCTTCTGTGGTTCTTTTCACAGAATTTTGTATTTTTATGGTTCTTACAGATAAAAGAAAAAAAAAAATCTGTATTTTAAAGATGTTGATTTAATTTACCAGTCTAATATGTTGGTTAGCCTAGGTACAATTCATTTGTTGAAAATAGGGTCTTGTAGAGGAGAAAAAGAAAGAGATAGGGAGAGAAAGAAATTATCTAAATAGAATGGTCATGGAGACAGGAGCTCTCAGTTTGGTGAAATGGGATAATTCTTTGGCTGGAGAGACATGAAGAGCAGTAGAGATGGTGGTTGATCTCTTCTCCCTAGTATCAGCTGATATACAAGAGGAAATGGCCTGAAATTGTGCCAGGCAAGTTTACATTGGATATTAGGAGAAATTTCTTTACTGGAAGAGTAGTCTGGCATTGGAATCGGTTGCCCAGGAAGGACTCATCATCCCTGGAAGTGTTCAAGAAATGTGTGGGCATGGTTTAATGGCTATGGTGGTGTTAGGTTGACTGTTGGACTTCAGTATCTGTGAGCTCTCTTACGACAGAAATAGTTCTCTGATTCTGTGACTCCATGATAGAGCAATAAGGAAAATATCAGAGGTCTATTGTCTGAATAGTGGCAAACTCTAAGCAAGTCTGCAGATGGCACCGAGCTGTGTGGCACAGTTGACTTGCTGGAGGACAGGGATACATCCAGAGAGACCTGGACAGGCTGGAGAGGTGAGCCCAGGCCAACCTCATAAAATTCAACAAGGCCAAGGTGTAAGGTCCTGCACCTAGGTCGGCACAATCCTAAGCACAAATCCAGGGTGGGTGGCAAATGGCTGAGAGCAGCCTGAGGAAGAGGACCTGGGGGTCTGGGGTGATGAAAAGCTCAACATGAGCCTGCAGCATGAGTGCAGCCCAGACAGCAACTGTGTGCTGGGCTGCAGCAAGAGCAGTGTGGCCAGCAGGGCAAGGGAGGGGATTCTGCCCCTTTGCTCTGCTCACTTCAGACCCCACCTGGAGTGCTCTGTGCAGTTCTGGAGCCCTCAGCACAAGGACATGGAACTGTTGGACTGAGTTCAGAGGAGGGCCACAAAGATGCTCGGAGGGCTGCAGCAGCCCTGCTATGAGGACAGGCTACAAGAGCTGGGGCTCTGCAGCCTGGAGAAGAGAAGGCTTCCAGGAGACCTTATAGTAGCCTTCCAGTATCTGAAGGGGCTACAAGAAGGCTGGGGACTATTGACAAGGTCTTGTAATGACAGGATGAGAAGGAATGGGTTTAAAGTGGCAGAGGGGAGATTTAAACTGTACGTTAGGAAGAAGTTCTTTTCAGTGAGGGTGGTGAGACACTGGCACAGGGTGCTCATGGAGGTTGTGGATGCTCCCTTTCTGGAGGTGTTCAAAGCCAGGTTGGATGAGGCCTTGAGCGATCTGTTCTAGTGGGAAGTGTCCCTGCCTGTGGCAGGGGGTTGGAACTGGATAATTTTTGAGGTCCTTTCCAACCTAAACCATTCTATGATTCTAAACACTTGCTCTCGACAACTACTTGAAAGGAGATTGTAGCAAGGTGGGCTTCAGTCTCTTCTCCCTAGTAACGAGCAATGTCAGGATAAAATGACCTCATAGGGGAATTTAGATTGGATGTTAGAAGAAACTTCTTGACTCCAAAAGCTCTTAAAGAATGGAACAAGCTGCCCAGGGAGGTGTTGAAGCCCCCATAGGTTGTGGGTTCTCCTTCTGTGGAGCCTTTCAAGGCCTGCCTGGATGTGTTCCTCTATGAACTGTGTTAGATAAGTATTGTCCTGCTCTGGTAGGGGGATTGGACTCGATGATCTCCTTGGGTCCCTTCCAACCCCTAACATCCTGTGATCCATCCCTAGAGGTGTTTCAAAGAGGCAGAGATGTGGTACGGAGGGTCATGGTTTAGCACCAGCCCTGGTGGAGTCAGAGAATGTTTGGATTCAATGATCTTAAAGGTCTTTTCTGGCTGAACCAAATCTATGAGTAGTTGAGCCCCATAGATGGGATTTTCAGGTTTAAAAATATCCTAGGTATTAGTCAGAAACATCTTAAAAGCAGGTTATCTTTCTATTATTTTTGCTCAATGAGCAAACCACAAAGCATTTTTTCCATTTTTGGGTTGTTGGGGTTTTTTTAGGGGGTTGGGGAGAACTGCGTAGACATGAGGTTATGTCATCTTCTCTGTTCTCCATGTCTGGAGATGAAAATGATAGAGAAAATTTAGCCAGGCTTTATGGATTTGTGCCAGCTTTAATTCAGGGCTGCATCACCTTCTTCAGTTTCACCACTGGAAAACCAGAACAACTTTGTGTTTTCTTTACTTTACAGACATGAGTCTGATCTCCTCTACATCAAGTCAGGCAGAAACTGATGGCTGGGGTAAAGTATATGTAAGGTATATTATGAGTCAGGGTCTAGCATTAGGGGCTACAGCCCCCAGCATCAGTGTGAACAAAAATGATTGGTCTGTTTTTAATTTGCCTTCCCATATCTCACTTGCATCCAAGACCAAAGGAAAAGGCTGAAATTAATTGGGGATGAGGAATTGGTGGGATGAAGTTGAACCTAAAAATTAATTGGGGATGAGGAATTGGTGGGATGACGTTGAGCCTAAAATTCTTATGAAAATATTGAATATCTCAAGGTTTGTGATAAAGCAAAAGGAAGTGGGCAGCACAGCCAGAGCATGGGTCTCTGAGCTCCCTTCCTCTGTTCAGAGTGGCTTCACAAGTCTGCTGGTGGAAGTGAAATTGAACTCAGCATCTTTGTTTTGTGCCTGGAAGCGCAGCCTGGTCGTGGCATTTGTTTTTCTCATGGACCAGGACAAGTGGTTTGGGACTGGGAGAGGAACTGCCCTCTGATAACTTGAAAACATTTGCTGTACTGCTCTCAATAATCCTATTCATTGCAAAGATGCTGTCAGAATACCAACTAGCAAAAACAGGGAGGACAAATGAAGAAAGCAAGCTGATGGTGCTGGGTCTGGAAAACCAAAATCATTCCGTGGTGCATTTCCAGCCACTCTTCTGCACACACAAGCACCTGTTTTGTGAGAAACAGAGGCTTTCCCGAAAAGCCCCCAGGTGCACCTGCATGTGGGGGTGAGGTAATGGTAGGCTGGGAACGGGTTTCAGCTGAGACAAGGAGTGGCAAAGGAGTGTGTGTTTTCAGGTCCCACCCAGAAATGTTGAGGGGGCAAGGTTAAGAGCAGGTTGGCAGTTTGAGGGGGGAGGTTGTTGGCAGTAAAAGGCAGGAGAATTGGTTTGAAAGCCTGAGGCCACCTCCATCCTCCCAGAAATTCCTTGATGCTCAAGCCTGCAGCTGAGAAAAACAGGTCTCTGACCAGCACTTATATATATTTCTCTTGTGTTAAGAATTGTGCTATGAATATCTAAGTGAGAAAAATGTGGTAGAGCAGGAGATAAAACTCCCAGTTGGGTTTTGGTGAAGGTGGTTGTTTGGTTTTTTTTTTTCCCCAATAGATGCATTTCATGTTTGATTTTTTTTTTTTTTAATGAATTTGGAGAAACTAATTTTTTGGGTTTTAATTCCTTAGGGAGACAGAATAAAGTCAGGTGGTTGCTTTAGAATATGTTGGTTGTTCTTTCTGTTTTGGTGTGATTTTTAATAGGTTAAATTAATATATTTCACGGGGAAAAAAAATACAAACAGGCTTCATTTCCAGAGTCTTGACAGTGGCTCTGAGTCTCTGGTGCTGGTAATCAGCAGTGACCACTACTCAATTCAAGAGACATGTTGAGATATTGGAGCGTGTCCAGAGAAAGGGGATGAAGCTGGTGAGAGGCCTGGAGCACAGCCCTGTGAGGAGAGGCTGAAGGAGCTGGGGGTGTGCAGCCTGCAGAAGAGGAGGCTCAGGGCAGACCTCATTGCTCTCTACAACTACCTGAAGGGAGGTTGTAGCCAAGTGGGGATTGATCTCTTCTGCCAGGCAACCAGCAACAGAACAAGGGGATACAGTCCCAAGCTGTGCCAGCAGGAGGTCTAGGCTGGATGTTAGGAGGAAGTTCTTCCCAGAGAGAGTGATTGGCATTGGAACGGGCTGCTCAGGGAGATGGTGGAGTTGCTGTGCCTGGATGAGGCACTTAGTGCCATGGTCTTGTTGATTGCACAGGACTGGGTGCTAGGTTGAGTGGATGATCTTGGAGGTATCTTCCAACCTGCTTGATTCTATGATTCTAAATCCAGCTACCAAAACTGTGCTCTTTAATGGTTTACAAAATGTAGTTTAAGGGGAGAAAACGTCAGACTTTATTTCTCCATCCTGAAAAACAGACATGCAGGATCAGACTATGGGTTTTTGCCTGCCATGCAGTAAACTAGGTTTGGCCAAGAGGTGAAACCTGTGTCTCAGCTGGGGCTAGGCTTGCCTGGGATCTCTTAGGAAAGCCAAATCTGCTGTGGTGGTCAGCGTGAGTGGTGACAGAGTGACGGTATAATGTCTTTGCATCACCCTGGTCTGCAGGTGAGCAAGAGGACCCAAAAGACAGACTGTGCTTTTTTGACTGCAAGCCACTGAGGGAGAGAAGCCATTCCCTTTGGCCTTCCTTAGCTGCTTTGTGAGTGGTCCTTGGCCATGCAGCACAGGTGATCCAAAGGGTTAGGAGGTTTAGCTTCTCTTGTGCTTTTCCATGCTCTCCGTAGTCCACAACCATCTTTCTAAGAGGTTGTCTTGAGCTGCGGAGTGAAGGACTGCAATGGCATTATGTTGCGTGGCATCATCTTTGAGAACATGCAGTTGGGAGAGGATGTAAGCAAGGGGAACTGGCAGTATTTTGGGGCAGACTTGCTGTTGCAGTCTCCCAATGCAGAAGAAGAGATGGGAAAGAAGGAAGGATCTGGGCTGCCCACCGCATTGTGAGTGCAATGTGTGTGTTGGAGTTCCAGGCAAGCATCAGAGATGTATTCTGGAATATGAGGTGGGTTATGTGAGTTTCCCATGCCACTGGAGTACAAGGATGGGACTGAGCCTCAGGTGGCTTAACAAGTGAGCAGAGTAAAGGGCAGGAAAGGACAGAAAGAGAGAAGTAATGCAAGAGGCAGGCAACTATGTGGCGGGGAAGCTTTCCTCCTCTTGTATCTTCATCACAATTCCCACTTCTCCCAGAAAAGCACATAAGGCATAGTTGAAAGGAAAGAAGGTGCAGCAGTATCTTTTAAAGGAATGTCAGCATTAGAAGAGGAGAGTGAAAATGAAAGGGACTTTTTGGGTTATGTTTTTGGTGAATTAAAATATTTCTAGCTAGCTAAAATGTTTTGCTAAGGAGAATCCCAGCCTCCCCTTTCTTGTGCCCATTTAGCTAGACAACACAAGCCTGCAAGTAGATTCAATTCTTCCTTTGATTTCCCTGCATCTTTTTTTTTGTGTGTGTGCCTTTTGCCATTGCATTAAGTCAGCTGCAACACTCCCCTGTAGCTTCACTGACCCCATTTGAGCCCAAAGAGTTTCCCACCCACTCACCGCAGGCAACAAAGCCTTTCTTTAGGTGTGGGGCTTGCAGCTCTCAACTCACACCCCTGGATAAAAAGCATCTGGAGCCCTGAGATATTTAAAAGCATTATCCAAATATTCATCACTAAAGAAAACCTCATCAAAGTTGCTTTTGGCTCTTGCTGTTCCAAGGGGGTGGAAGGCATTATCAGGATATAAGGCACAGTTTTACTCACAGGCTAGGGAGATACAATACCCTTACTGTGAAGGCAGGATCCACTTCACGGTGCTGGGAGCATCCAGTGACATGCCTGAGAACAAGTTTTGTTAGCCACAACTGGAGGAAGCAGTCAATGCTGGTGGAGTGTCAGATAATCCGCTGTGACATACGATCCAAAAACATAAGGCTGACGAATATTCCTGGCACCGTGCGCCTGGTGCCGAGAGCAGATTATGCATTTTTAAATGTTTGATGTTCTTTCAACAGTTAAAAGCCATTTTGGGCAACAGATAGCTCTGAAGATATTTTAAATAATTTTTTTTTCCCCCTTGCCAGGGCTTATCAGTGCTTCATTTTAAGAAGCAGCATCACAGAAGGCAGAGGGCTCTCTGAGGACCCACTTCTGATTTGACTTGCTCCTATTTATATCCGGAGCAACTCGTCTGAAGCAAATGGAATTTACTCTTGTGTTAAGCAAGTGTAACCGAGAGCAGAATTTAATAGGCTCCTCTGCTTGGCACTTTCCCTGTGTCTCTTTCATCAACTCTTTTCACAACTCGGGCTGTTTCTGTGGTGGGGGAAAGCCAGAGGGTTTGGATTTTGTATTAGAATCGTATAATCAGGCAGGTTGGAAGAGACCTCCAAGATCATCCAGTCCAACCTATCATCCAGCCCTGTTCGATCAACTAGACCATGGCACTAAGTGCCTCATCCAGTCTTTTTTTTAATACCTCCAGGGACACCTCCTTGGGCAGCCCATTCCAGCGGAAAAGTTTCTTTGCAGAAAGAGTGGCCAGGCATTGGAGCAGGCTGCCCAGGGAGATGTTAGAGTTGCCACCCGTGGAGGTGTTCAACAAACTTGCTTTGGAACGTGGTTTGATGGTTGTGGTGGTCTTAGATTGATAGCTGGACACAATGATATTTGAGGTCTTTTCCAGCTGAAACAATTCTATCATTTTATGATTCTATGTGAAATTTATTGAGGGAAAAGAGGAATGATGGACTCTTATCAATGTCTACAAATATCTGAGAGGTGGGTGTCAAGTGGACAGGGTCAATCTCTTTTCAGTGGTCAGCAGCAATAAGCCAAGGAGCAACAGCTACAAACTGGAACAGAGAAGGTTTCAGCTCAACATGAGGAGAAACTTCTTTACAGTGAGGGTGACAGAGAACTAGAGAAGGCTGCCCAGAGAGGTTGTGGAGTCTCCTTCCCTGGAGACTTTCAAAACCTGCCTAGATGCGTTCCTGTGGGAACTACCCTAGGGGATGCTGCCTTGGCAGGGAGGTTGGACTGGATGATCTCTGGAGGTCCCTTCCAACCTCTAAGGCTCTGTGATTCTGTGGCCTTTTGGTTTTGCGGTTCAGGGATAGGCAATGTCCCTGAGCAGATGTGGGACGGGAATGCATGTGGATGTGCAGATCATAGAGGTCTTTCCCAATCAAAACAATTCTATGATTCTGTAGTTTTAGAGCCCTGAGGAGCAAAATCTCTGTGCAAGAGCTGGCAGCTGAATCAAGGAAGACACCACTTGGCTAGCACAAAGGCATGAGCCTGCAGGCTCCGATGTGGGAATACTGCCTGCTCAGGCAAGAAGCCCCATCAAACTCTGTGGACACATGGATTGCACAGATAACAATTTGCAGAACTAGATTTTGTATGGGTGAATTAAAGAAACCCTATTATTATTATTGTTGCAATATTTATAGGTATCTAAGTGACAGCTATATGCACTCTAGCAGGAAATACTGGTTCTAATAACTCATAGCCAGCCAGCCTTGGGTTTGGATTTACTGTCTTGCCAGTCCTGCTTATGTATTCCAAGTGGTTGTGCCTCTGCAGAGCTCTCTTGATGTGAGCATTTTTCCCTCTCAGGCAATTGTACTCCCCACTAAAGCCTGCACTCTGCTTTTTCTGCCCTGCTGGCAGGCCAAATGTGCCAATCTCATTCTCGAGGAAAGGTTCCTGTTGTGGGATCAAATGTTAGGAGTTTAAAAGCTAAAGTTTGATGTGGATGAACAACTGCCTATAAAACGCATTAAGCTCTTACCCTGTAATGTATTTAATTTCACACTGACTGATGGTATTGCCCCTGAATGGATTACGGCAGGGGGCTGCCATTGTCCTACTAAACCACACTGGTTAAATAATACTTTGGAGTCTAAAGCCACTCTGGGAGCGTTTCATATTGGCTAACATGTGAAATGAATACCTGGCTTTTCTGTGAGGGCTTTGGGTTGGTTAAAAAAAATAATAAAACAAAATAAAGGAAAAAAAAAAAAGAGAGAGACCAACTACACCTTGAGTTGCTTTACAGCCCAGGAAAATTTTGCTCAGTTGTAGGGTGGTGAAACGTGGACCAGCAGATATAATAAGTCCTGATTTAGAGATGGGCAGGTGCTTTCCCTGGCTCAGTGGGGTGTGAAGGCTCCTGCAGCAGCACAGGTCCACAGCACTTCTTAGGAGATGTCCCCCTAACCTCACTCCTCACAGGTGTTTGGTGCTTGTAGTGCATTTAAGTAGTGTCTCCTCAAAGGGTCAGACTGGAGTGCTGGTTAGAACTCCACTGTGTGAATGTTTCCATGTAACAGTCAAGGAGAATCTGCTTCCTTAGCTTTTTTTTTTTTTTTTTTTAAAGTATTTAATTAATTTGGTTTAGCTAAATAATCACTCCTTAGTCTTCCTTCTCTCTGTTTCTTCTGCTGAGGTAGCTGATGAGTTGCTCCAATGGAATTACACCTTCTGTATGCAAACTCAGGCTCATGGGCTCTACCAATCATTAATAGACGTTCTGCCCTCAGTTGTGTCACTCTGTGAAAGCCTGTGGTTGACTCTAGGAGCAAATGCCTGCCTGCTTCACCCTTCTTAAGTAAGACAACCCCAAATCAAGGAGGGTTTCTCAAGTCCATGCAAAATTGCAGGCAAATTCTACTCCCTGTTAAGTCATTTGAAAAATATGTACTTTCTCTGTCTAAATATATCTATAAATCCATGTGTGCATATCTAGTGTGAAAATAGGTTTGTATTAAAATATAGAGAGAGAAGTAGAAGAAGAGAAGCCTGCAGCATCAGCAAGTCCCACTCACGAACACACGGCTAGGAACGCAGTCATCTGCGGTGTGCTGAAGCACGAGCCCCTGGCAGCTCTGCTTATTGCATTGATTAAGAAAAATTAAAAGATCTTTTCTTTCTTTAAAAGGAGAAAGAACTGCCATAAGAAAAGGCTAAGGAGGCATTAAAGCCCCGCTAGTCTTTTTGTTGTTGTTTTGTTTCCCCCCTTCCTTTCCCCGAACTTCAGCAGAGCCAAGAAAGAATGCTGGAAGTCATCAGAGGCATGGCTGGGATAGAGAGTGTTAATTCTTCCATATCTAAGCCTCTTTGTTGAAATTCCCTTTGTCTCTTGCCCCAAGTCATTAAACACTAATCCCATCACTCTTCCTAATCCGCTGCAGTGGAGCCAGAGTTCAGTTTCCGAAACTGTCTTTGTTGCTTTCCTAATAGACAGCTCGCTCTGGATTTCAGTCGGTTTGGTCACTTTTAGGGCTTTCCAGTGCAGGTCTTTAATGAAGTGCCGTTAATGAAACTTTTCCTCCTTCATGCAGTGTGCACGGGCATCAATTGGTTTAGCGTTAAGTAGGGGAAGGTGCCTAGTCATCTTAGCAGCCTTTGCAAAATATGACTGTCAAAGGCAAAACCTAGGAAACAAGACCATTGAAGAGTATAGCCAGTGAAGGACTCGTTTAATTACTGAGGATTTACTAAAGAAAATCTGTTCTTTGTGGCTTACAAAAGACAACACGCTCAGAAGAGATAGTAAAGGGTTTGGGGACCTATTCCCTCTTCTCCCTCCCCCTCTTCCCAACAAATCCTGGAAGAGGAAATGTAGCTGAGCAAAGGCATCAAAGCCTATTGTAACCTCTCTCTCCCAACCTGCTGCATGAACGCTAACTTTCTAAGTGGGAGGTGTTCCACTTGCTGCTAAAATAAACTTTGAGTCCTCTCCTGCCAGGAGAAGTGGCCACATTATCCAAATCAATTCTTCCACAGCAGGAAGTTGAGCCTTGGTCTGTTCCTCCACGCTGCAAACGAAAGCTTCTTTCCTAACGAAAATGTTCCTGATAATGGGGCAAGGTTTGTAGAGCTGCATTTGATTGCATAGGTTTCATGGTGGATGGCAGATGTTTCAAGATGAGATCTTTCTAGTCAGGCTGTAAATGGCAAAACTTTGTATTCCTTCTTATGACAGCTGTGCTGGAAATGATCCACCCTCAGTTCGTTTGCTGGGTGTGGGAGGAAGAAGGCAAAGCACTCTTTAGGTAGAAACTCTTGAGAAAAGTTGCTTGTGGCTGGAGCAGACTCACCTCTAGTTTATTGTCAGAATGATGGATCCTGTATGTAGCTTTAGTGCTTTATAACCCTTTCATTTTGGAAAGCTTTCTTCTGTGGCCAAATGCAAGAGTTATAGGAGCATCTTTCCATTAAGTCTTGCGATTTGGCTTGAATCTTAAGCTTCCATGTTCTCAGTGGGATGTAAAGTTAAAATAAAACACCCAAACCCCAAACAACATAAAGACTCTGGAGTGTAAGCAAACTGTTGAAGCTGGCAAATCTGCTGGTTGTATATGCTATATTTGATAGGTGTTAACATTTTTTCCTGTGATACGAACTAATTACCAGCAAAGTTGTGATATGAAATAAACCACATCTCATTGTACAGCACACTTGCCTTACACTCGATTTTACTACGTTCAGATGCTGTATAAATCAGATCCAGGTTTTATTATTAAGCAATTTAATTGCTCTGGCAGAGAGGATAATGTAGTGCCCTGGAACGAAGCGCTCCAAAGGAGGATATTCCTTTGAAGGCTTTTCTAATGACTGGTGGGTCTGTGTTTGGTTCATCTAGATCTTTGTCTTCTCTCCCTTTGCTTACTTGCTTGCTCTTAGCTTTTATACGAGTTAGTTGGGGATTTGTTTGCTTTTTTACTTGTATTCTTGGATTTTGATCTGTTTTGTCACCAGAATGGTCTGGCAGGTGATAGCCTAATTTGATCTTCTCAGAACGTGTTTTTGGTGCAGTTTTGTTGCCTCTCATTGTAAGTTGGCTCAGTAAGTTTACTAAAGACAAAAAATGTCTCCAATCCTCGCTGCCCCATGAAAATAGATCAGAACCAACTACAAACTGAATAAATCACAACAAAGTGATTAATCTGCAAATGAAACCACAGTGTTCTCTGTAGATAAAGAAAAACAACTGTATTTTGCCACTTCATCAGAGTTTCTCGTCTCTCTCTCCCCCCCCCCACCAAATTCCAACATGCATCTACTGTTAGCAATAAAAGTTACACTTGCACGTTGTTAAAACTTGTTCATATGCTTCAGCACTTCTATTTTCCTTGTAATTGACTTGCCAAGTCTCTTACTTCAGGGAATTGGATTAGCTTTCACATGTGATGAGGAAAAATTTCCTGTACAAATCATGAAAAAAAAATTAAAGAAGAATTCCAGAACTTTTCCCAGTGTTGTTTAAAGGCTATGCTGGAGCAGCACACACCAGCAGCATCACCAGCTGAGTACCAGCTGTCTGCTAGACTCCCACCCTTTAAGCTCGCTCCTCCTTCAAGTTGATCTGCCCATGGTGAATTAGCTCCCTGTGGCTACATCCTGGCAGAGCTTTTCATTTAATCCTTCCTTTCCTTTCCATTTCCCAACTACTGCCTTTTTATTCCTCTTGTCTTTGCTCCTTTCTTTCACCAACTGCAACTCATATATGAGGAGTGTATTGGATGGGTCCATGCAACTTCTGTGGAATGTCTTCCACAGGGCATGGCCCATAAGGGTTTGATAATGATTAACAAAGGCATGCTGGGCAGTGACATCAAAACAAGGAGCACTGCTTAGCGATGACGCAGCTTTCCCCACAATGATGCTAAGGTAATAACCAGGTCTGTAACTAGTTGCGGATGTCTAGGTTAAGGCTGGCTGCCAGTCCTCAACATAGGCTAGTAGGGAGCATGCCTGGCTTGGGTGGCTGCCTCCTCTGGGACAAGCTTTCAAACCTCTTTAGACAAGTTGCAAAATCCCCTTGGATTTCAACCCAACACAGTCTCAGAAAATGAAATTTGCTAACAGATTGAGAGGTTCTCCTCTATTCTGCCCTGGTGAGGCTGCATCTGAAGAGTTCTGTGTCCGGTTTTGGGCCCCCCAGGTTCAAGAAGGACCTCAGGGAACTGCTTAAGAGAGTCCTGTGCAGAGCCACAAAGATGATTAAGGGAATGGAACGTCTCTCTTATGAGAAGAGACTGAGAGCTGGGGACTGGAGCTTGGAGGAGACAGAAGGGTGATATAAAGGGTGAGTGCTTAGAGCCACACTGTGTTCAGTGATGCCTGATGACAAGACAAGAGGCAATAAGGGAAGCTGAGGCATAGGAAGTTTCATGTGAAAATGAGGAGGATTTCTTTTCCCTGTGACAGAGGGTGACAGAGCACTGGAACAAGTTGCTCAGGGGGTTTGTGGAGTCTCCCTCTCTGGAGATATTCAAAACCCACCTGGATGTGTTTCTGCATGATTTGGTCTAGGTGATCCTACCGTGGCAGTGTGGTTGGATTGGATGAGCTTTTGAGGTCCCTTCCAGCCCCTGATGTTCTGTGATTCTGTGAAGTCAGGCATTTGGGTCTGGGAAGTAATGAACAAATCTCATTATTGATCAGTATTGATTTATTGATACAGCCACGAATGAAACATCTGTTTGTTTCCTTGCTTGGGGTTGATTCCCCTCCCTGCCGGCTGTAGGGGCCTCTGTGGGCCTCCATATGTGTGGAATTTTCTCATGAAGCCCAGGCGATAGCTTCAACAAAAGGACATGAAGAATTTCCTTTCCTTTGCTAGCAGTGGCATTCAGACAGAAAAAGAACCCCTGGAAAATGTAAAAGCTTTTGTAAAAACACGAGAAAAGCATTTAAAGCCTTTTCAAAAAAAGAAAACACCAGTGTAAAGCCTCCCATAGTTCACCACCACTGTGGTCTCTCTTGATTTGAGGAGGTTTTACTAACCCTGGGAGAGAGGGAGGCAGCATTAAGGGTTTTTTGCTGGGGCTTGTTAGTTTTATTGTTCTGCTGGTTTATTTGGAGGTCTGTGATATCTTATTTTTTATCAGCACGTGTGAACCGTGATTACACTTGAACATTTATTTCCCACCCTAGAAGCCTCACTGTTCAAGCATTAAA
The DNA here is from genome assembly GCA_013400475.1 of Tricholaema leucomelas. Classification (NCBI taxonomy): domain Eukaryota; kingdom Metazoa; phylum Chordata; class Aves; order Piciformes; family Lybiidae; genus Tricholaema lacrymosa; species Tricholaema leucomelas. Next base: position 975,197 of record WAAF01003895.1, on the reverse strand, counting down.
ATACCAAAGAGTGTTGCACTGACCAAGAAGTTTCTTTGGTATGGGATGAGAGTTTTCACTTTTATACAGAGTACTGATCTTCAGTCAAGGATTTTGGTGATGGGTTTAAATGATTACATCAGGTGGTTGCGACAGGAATCAGCCTGGTGCTCTCTGGATGGACCACAAAGATATGTAGATCAGCCCCTTTTTCCTGCACCCCCTAGGTCCACTCCCAGCTGACAGGCTCACAAAATGTCAAGGGTTGGAAGGGACCCAATGAAATCATTGAGTCCAAACCCCCTGCCAGAGCAGGACCATACAGTCTAGCTCAGGTCACAGAGGAATGCATCCAGACAGGCCTTGAAAGTCTCCAGAGGAGACTCCACAGCCTCTCTGGGGAGCCTGTTCCAGTGCTCTGGGACCCTTACAGTGAAGAAGTTCTCCCCTGTGTTGAGGTGGAACCTCTTGTGCTGCAGTTTCCATCCATTGCTCCTTGTCCTATCACAGGGAGCTCTCTTTTAACTTCCCAGGCAATCCTGTCAAAGCACCTCATGGAGAAGGCACAAAACTGGTAGCCTCCAAAGAGAACTTCAGAGGACTTGAAGAGTATGGAGAGAAAAAGGGAGATGAGGAATAAAATGGTGAAGGAGCAGAGCTGAGAGACCCTTCTCTACCCAGACGCAGGGAAACTGTGGAGAAAAGTTGGAAGGTACAGAACTGCATAGAAAAAAATGCAGCTTTCCATCATTCAGGTGCTTATGCTTTGCTACCTTGCCTCTCTGATGGCCATCCCATGCCTTACCAGCACTACCAAAGCCTTGGAAAAGAAACTGTCAGAAAAGGCATTTAATAAAAGAAAATCATCTTTTCCATTCAAATCTCCTTCCTAGGCATCGGCACTGAAGCTGTGGGCTTCCCTAGGATGTTTGCTTGGGAGGCTGAACAGAAAAGGCACAAGAAAAGTAGTTTTATTGTAATGAAGAGAGAAAACTATCCATGCCCAAATATGCTGGAGCACTCCAAATACATTCAGAGTCTCCTATTTCCTTTTCTCAATCTTCTTATGGTATGAATTTTCATGGGAAGAGAAGCCGAGCTTCTGATAGTCCTTGTTCAGGACAGGGGAGAAGTAGAGTTCCTTAAATTTACCAAAGAGATGTGTCAACCTTCCCACAGCCTTCATCCCCCTCTCTTCTTGTAGTCTTTCCTCTGTAGGAAATCTTCCCTGCCTCCAACAAAAAACAGGAGATATGCTCTAGTGCCCATCCAGCAACACTAGGCACTAGGTCTGAGGAGTTTCTGGTGTTTGGAAAGGTCCAAAGGGAATTGCCCAGATCTGGCTTGGAGAAGTGAAGACTGGTGGCTTTGTCAAGGAGAATAGTACAAGGGAGGTGAGGAGGGAAGGAGGCATACTTTCATGAGCACACTTCTAATGGCATCAGAATCCAGCAGTTCAAGTACTTGGATTTCCTGGTGGAAGACATAGAATCACAGAATGACAGGGGTAGGAAGGGAGCTTTGGAGATCATCTAATCCAGTACATCTGTTAACACAGGGTCACCCAGAACATGTTGCACAGGACAGCATCCAGGGAGGTGCTGAATGACTCCAGAAACAGATTCCACCACCTCTCTGGGCAGCCAGTAGATCAAGATGCTTCCCATATACTCTGCCCTGGTGAGACTCCATCTTGAATACTGCTTTCAATTTTGGGCTCTCCAATTTAAGAAGGACAGGGATCTGCTGGAGAGGGTCCAGTAAAGGACTGGAGCACTGCCTGATGAGGAGAGGCTGAGGGACCTGGGGCTGTTTGGTCTGGAGAGGAGAAGGCTGAGAGGGGATTTAATCAATGTTTATAAACATCTGACTGAGAGGGGATTTAATCAATGTTCATAAATATCTGAGGGCTGGGGGTCAGGAGGGGGACAGGCTCTGCTCACTTGCTCCCTGGGATAGGACAAAGAGCAGTGGATGGAAGCTGCAGCACAGGAGGTTCCAGCTCAACACAAGTGGAAACTTCTTTACTGTAAGGGTCCCAGAGCACTGGAACAGGCTCCCCAGAGAGGCTGTGGAGTCTCCTTCTCTGGAGACTTTCAAGGCCTGTCTGGATGTGTTCCTCTGTGATCTGTGCTAGATTGTATGGTCCTGCTCTGGCAGGGGGGTTGGACTCAATGATCTCCTTTGAGTGCCTTCCAACCCCTAATATCCTCTGGTCCTGTGAACCTATGCAGGTGAAATTCAGTGGCTTCTGTTTCAGAAGACATATTCCATAACCTGATGGCTTTGGATGCCTGTGAATGGTTCCAGATTTGAAATTGTCCCTGTGGAAAGAAGTGCCTGAGTCTGAAGTAAGCCTCTGAGAAAGGCTCATACAAAGATTCCTCTTTCAGCACGTTTGCACAGCAAATTTCTGCTGCTCAGAGGATTTGCACTGCAGTCTCTCAGCTTTGATGAAAGGATGTAGTGGAGAGGCTGCTCTTGGTCTTTTCTCACAGGTAAATATGATGGAACAAAAGGAAATGGCCTCAATCTGCCACTAGGTAGGTTTAGACTGGACATTAGGAAACATTTTTTCCCAGCAAGAGTGGTCATGCATTGGAATGAGCTGCCCAGGGAGGTGGTGGAGTCACCAACCCTGGATGTGTTTAAAAGTCATTTGGGTGTGATGCTTGAGGGCATGGTTTAAGGGTGAACTTTGTAGAGTAGGGATAATGGTTAGACTTGGTGATCCTGAGAGGCTTTTCCAAATGGAATGTTTCTGTGATTCTGTGAAATATTACCCTCTTGCCTGGATTTTATTTTATGTTTGTTTTCCCTTCTCCCTCCAGCACTGCTCTTGAATGAAAAACGGCAATTACCAGTCCATACTCTTCACTCCCCCCACACTTTGCTGGAGCAGCAGCAGCCATCCCACAGCCCTGCTGCCAGCTGGGCAGCAGTAAGGGTTGGCTGCACCCATGTAAGCTGAACTTTCCAAGAGAAACACTCAGACAAAGCAGCTCTTGAGTGCCTCAGCCATATATCTTCTTCGGGTGACCTGCCTGCTTTGTGGACTCTGCCATTTTCTCTCAGATAATTCAGAGCCTGCCTTGGTGCCTCTTGCAGAGGCAGGAAGAGCATGGCTTGCTCTGGAGAGAAGAGGATTTAAGTTTTCTCTAATGTTGGGATTAAATGACTGGAAAAGTTGATAAGATGAGGTTCTCTGAAACTAGTGAGAGAGTGGTGACGGTCTTCTGCTATCTGCAAGGTTAGTAGAAATTAGAGGGCAATGAGATTTTAATTCATGTGTGTTAAGGGAAGGAACAGGAATAATCAGCATAATATGCAGTAAAGGAGATTTAGATTAGATATTAGAGAACTTCCTGGTACCAAAACCAGTTAAGTGCTGGAGCAGACTTCTGAGTAACTATGTGGAATCACCGCTATGGGACACACATCTGTAAAGGCTGGATCCAAGGAAACATAACCCTGTCTCCAGCAGATGGTGTGAATGACTCCTTAGGGACAACACTCATCTCAGTTTCATGTGGTTGACTACAGAGAGCTTCCCCACTATAGTGAGCCTGATAGCTGGTTCCTAGATTCAAAAGAAGCACATAAGAAAATTCATAGTGGATCAAAACTAAGGGTCTAACCCAGTGTCTCATCTGTTATGGTGACCCACAGCATCTGGAAAGAATATAAGGACAAGAGAAGCATACAGGTATGCATCCCCCCAAATGACCTGCCACCCTGGAAATTCTGAAGTTCAGACGTTTCTCCAGCCACAGATGTCTTTGTAAGGCCAGTCTAAGCAGCTCAGCTGGATGGCTTGTTTCTGATAGATTTTCATGTTAGTTTTTTGACTCACAGGGAGAAAGTGGTCATGAGAAGGTGGAAAAGGAAAGGTGATGATGGGAGTTGGAAAAAAATGTAAATTGGGCAAAAGGAGGAAAAGTGGAGCAAAAATCTCCTTTTACGATCAGTTTACTCACCTGGTGAATGCAGGGAGGGCTGTGCATATAGTCTACCTGGACTTCAGCAAAGCCTTTGACACTGTCTTCCATAAGCAGCTCCTGGCAAAGCTGGCAGCTCATGGCTTGGATAGATTCACTCTGATATGGGTCAAGAACTGGCTGGAGAGCTGGGCCCAGAGAGTGGTGGTGAATGGTGCCGCATCCAGTTGGCAGCTGTCACTAGTGGTGTGCCCCAAGGATCAGTGCTGGGCACAGTCCTGTTCAATATCTTTATTGATGGTCTGATCCAGGGGATTGCATCATCATCAACAAATTTGGTGATGACACCAAGCTAGGTGCAGGTGTCAATGTTTTGGGGAGTCCCTCTCTGCAGAGGGACCTTGACAGGCTGGATGAGTGGGCAGAGGCCAATGGGATGAGATTTAATAAGGCTAAGTGCAGGGTTCTACACTTTGACAACAACAACCCCAAGCAGTGCTTAAAGATGGGGACAGAGTGGCTGGAGAGCAGCCAGGCAGAGAGAGACTTGAGGGTACTGGTCAACAGCAGCTAAACGTGAGCCAGCAGTGTGCCCAGATGGCCAGGAGAGCCAGTGGCATCCTGGCCTGTATCAGGAACTGTGTGGCCAGCAGGATGAGGGAGGTTATTCTTCCCCTGTACTCAGCACTGCTAAGGCCACACCTTGAGTGCTGTGTCCAGTTTTGGGCTCCTCAATTCAAGTGAGATGTTGAGATACTGGAATGTGTCCAGAGAAGGGCACTAAGTCTGAGGAGAGGCTGAGGGAGCTGGGGGTGTGCAGCCTGGAGAAGAGGAGGCTCAGGGCAGACCTCATTGCTGTCTACAACTACTTGAAAGGAGGTTGTAGCCACGTGAGGATTTGTTTCTTCTCCCAGGTACTCAGCAACGGAAGAAGGTTGTGCTAGGGGAGTTCTAGGCTGGATGTTAGGAGGAAGTTCTTCCCAGAGAGAGTGATTGGCGTTGGAATGGGCTGCCCAGGGAGGTGGTGGAGTCACTGTCCCTGGAGGTGTTCAAGTAAGGCCTGGATGAGGCATGGTCTAGTTGTTTGGACAGGGCTGGGTGCTAGGTTGGACTGGATGATCTTGGAGGTCTCTTCCAACCTGGCTGATTCTATGATACAAGTGTCTGGATTGTTCCTTCTTTTGTTTTTCATAAATGATGTCTGGAGGTTGTAGCCAGGTGGGGTTGGTCTTTTCTCCCAGCCAAGCAGGAACAGAACAAGAGGACACAGTCTCAAGCTGTGCCAGGGCAGATTTAGGCTGGATGTTAGGAAGAAGTTCTTTACAGAAGGAATGATTGGCATTGGAATGGGCTGCCCGGATAGGTGGTGAAGTCACCATCCCTGGAAGTGTTTAAAAGGAAACTGCATGAAGCACTTAGTGCCATGGTTTAGTTAATGAGAAGGTGTTGGGTGATAGGCTGGACTTGATCTCAGAGATCTTTTCCAACCTGGCTAATTCTGTGATTCTGTGTTCCTTGTTTCACTTATTCTGTCAGGGACATATTTGAAACTGAAAAAATCAATGTTGGGTTAAAACAAAATCTTTTTCATGATTGGAAAACTGCTATGAGTGACGGGGACATGGGTCCCAAACCATCCCTTTTTCTTTACCCTCCTCCTCCTCTCCCCCACTTCTGACAGGCTCCTGTATCGCTAAACCCTACCACTGACTTTGCACTTGTTCTTGTTGGGAGTTTCTGGACATTTAGTTATCTGAATTAAGTTCTGCCTTTAACTATACTCCTGGAGAATTCTGTTCCGTGGTCAAGTGCAGTCAGTGTTACGCTGAAGACACTTTACAGTTTTAGTTGAACTTTGCTGCTGTTGTCTTTCAGATGACAAATCTTTCAGATTTGTCTACCTAAGCTTTACAGTGGGAGAGGCTTTCAGATTTCATTCAGTCACCATGAGTCAGCACTCTTCATTTTGAAGCTGGGAGGCATCACCAGCAACAGACTTCACTGGGTCGAAATCTGTAACTCAGCTGTCACTTCAGTTAAAATATCTTCCTTTAAAGACAAAAAGGAAAGGGGATCCCTCTGCATCAGGAAGGGCTGGGGAAACTAAGTCACACCGTGGTTGTATCTAATATCCAGAGATCACGTTAATGGAGCACTTCCACTGCCTCATGTTCTGATACTGTGAATGTCACATGTAGAACAGCATCATGTGGTTACTAATTACCCCAAGCAAAGTGCAATTTGTAATAAGGCTCGCAGATGTTTGCAGCACTAAGTATAAACCAAAAGTCAGATCAAAACCATCTCGTCTTGCCCAGGACTTTCCACATCTTGCAGGGTGTGTGATTTGTTTTTAAAGTGAGTTATTCTCTTCAAGTTGTTTCTCTCTCACCTTTTAAGGCAATGTGATCTAGAAGAGCATACAATTGTAATGTTCAATTCACTCATACTTGGACTCCCATTTTGCTTTCCACCAAGCAAAAAGAAGTTTTGCCACTAACTGGAGCAGGACAGGAGCAACCCCTCTGTTTTGCTTCCCTAAGGATTTTAAAGGCCATGTGAAAATAAGATGAGTTTGTCTTGACCAAAATGCCTGTGATGAACTAAAAGACAGCCATTTGCACCGGTGTGAGAAAAGCTGTGTTAAGAGCCATCCATCCCGCTCCTGACAGCCCATTGACACTTAACTGGTCTCTAGGTTTCATTTCTTAAAATGCTAATACAGACAAGTTCCTGCCTGTTGTGGGAAAATATGGTGGAACTCTGTTAGATGAGACACTTGAGTGCAAATAAATGTTTCCTGTAAGAAAGCATTTGGCTCAAATCTTTTTTTCTTTTTCTTTTCTTTTCTTTTTTCCTATCTCCTAAATCGTTTCCCCATGTCCTCAGTGACACTCATTGAGGGGGGGGAAAGAAGAAAAAAAATTATCATCATCAAAACTAAAAGTCAACTGTGCACATGCCAGAGATAATTGGAGATTTATAACACGCCCAATCTAACTTGTGAGCATTGAAACAGTATATGTGAGCGATGGGCTTGAGCTCTTGCGGCATGAAGGATGCCTTGCTGGATAATTTACATCTTGGGGAGTCATATCTTAAAATCAGAGGTCCTGTCTTCACTCTGTGCACATTAAAAACCACATGGTGCTTTTCCTAAGAGCCTAAGTCTGTCCCAGTGAGCTCGGCTCAGATTGGTTGTTTTTTTTTCCCCCCCTCTGCTCTTTTAGTCTTGCTCAGACCATCTGGTCACCATTCTGCACCCTGGTCGTGGCTGCTTTTAATGGAGAAATGATTTCTGTCTGCATACAGTTGGTAGAGTGCTTTGCATGCTGTGTATGCCCAAGGTATTACATATGAAAGGCATTATGTAAGATTACAGGGAAAGAAAAATACTCTCTTAAAAATTGTCAGTAATTGCCCAGAATGTTCTTGTGACACCATTTGATGGTGCAGGATCCTTTAAGCGCCGCTCTGAACCGGTCTGACTTGCAATTTGCATTTTAAATTTTAGCCACCATGAAATTCTTTGATTTTTTGTGTGTGTGTGTGTGTCCTTATTCTTGGCATCTCAAATGGCCCTTCCAGAGGGCAGATCCATATGTCTGCTCCTCTAAAGATAGCTCTAAATAAACAAACTGTACCTTAAGAAAAAAAAGAGGTGTTAGGGGACATGCCCAGGTTTTCACATGCTGCACATGGGTGATTTGCCATTGGAATGGGCTGCCCAGGGAGGTGGTGGAGTCACCATCGCTGGAGGTGTTCGAGAAAAGACTGGATGAGGCACTTAGTACCATGGTCTAGTTGACTGGATAGGGCTGGGTGATAGGTTGGACTGGATGATCTTGGATGTCTCTTCCAACCTGGTTGATTCTATTCTATTCTAACACAAACATCGCTCAATGTGCAGCCCCTGTTTCCCTGCTCCCAACCCTATGCCTGTGGCCTGGCACAGGTGACTGCTGTTTGAGCACTTGCAGGTACAGCAGCAAAGTCAATGTGACTGAAGAGCAAGGTTTTAACAAAGCAAATTTGGGCCCTGGTCTTTAGTCTGTGCTGTTAAGAGTACCCATTCCAGTCCTGGTGCTCTTGGATCGCAATCAAAGATTGAAACTTTGATTTGACTGCTTAATATTAGCATTAAGTGAGGCTGGAGGTGACCCAAGGTTTCAAGGATATCCATAGCAACATTAGCATTAAGTGAGGTTGGAGGTGACCCAAGGTTTCAGGATCATTTATGCCAACATTAGCATTAAATGTGTAGACATGGCACTTCAGGGCATGGTTTTAGTGGGCATGGTGGTGCTGGGTTGACAGTTGGACCTGATGATCTTAGAGTTCTTTTCCAACCAAAACAATTTTGTGATTCTTTAAGCAAGGTTGGAGGTGACCCAAGGTTGCAGGGACATCCATGCCAACATCAGTGTTAAGCGAGGCTGAAAGTGACCCAGGGTTTCAGGAACATCAATGCCATGCTAATGGTTACATGGCACTGGACCTGCAGGGACCTTTGTCCTGTGGTAGTGGGCATTGATTGTCCAACCAGGGCATCACTTACAGCTTGGGTTGAATTTACTCTAACTGGCTCTTGCCATGGTGGTTTTGTACCTGCCAACGTTTCTCAAGCCAGCATAAATGCTGCTCCAATTGGGATGTACCTGTAGTCACCCCTTAAGATATTCCCTGTGCTGAGGCTCATGTTAGAAACAAGATGTTTCTGGATTCAGAGCTTCAGCTAGCACTGTGATACCACCAGGATGGTTTCTTGGGACCGCCAGCCAGCTGTGTTGTTGAAGGGCTTTGCTTTCTCATATAGAGACATCTTGATTGGAAAATACCTTTAAGATCATCCCATCCAACCACTAACCCAGCATTGTCAGGCCATCACTGAGCCATGTCCTTTAGTGCCACACCTCCATGGCTTTGAAATCCCTTCAGGGATGGGGACTCCACCACAGCCCTGGGCAGCCTGGACCAGCACTTCACAACTCTTTCCATTAAGAAATTGTTCCTCGTGACCAACCTAAACCTCCCCGGGCATAACATGAGGCCATTTCCTCTTATCCTATCACTTGTTTCATGGGAGAAGAGACCAATCCCCATCTCTCTCCAACCTCCTTTCAGGGAGTTGGAGAGAGCCAGAAGGTCTCCTGTCACCCCCCTTTTCTCCAGGCTGAACAACCCCAGGTCCCTCAGCTGCTCCTCAAAATTTTTCCAGACCCTTCACCAGCCTTTTTTCCCTTTTTGGACATGCCTCAGCGCCTCAATATCCTTCTTGAAGTGAGAGTGCCCCAAAACTGAACCCAGGATTTGAGGTGTGGCTTCACCAATCCTCAGTGCAGGGGAGAATCACTTCCTTAGTCCTTACATCATTGAAGTGAGCACTGACTAGTGGAAGATCTCCAACTCCCTTGGGAGATTCTGGTAGCTCTTGATCCTTCCCTTGACAAAACAGTTGGTGAGATGAAATACTGATCAGATTTAGAAGCTGATGGTGTTAGCATGTTGTAAGAGCAGTGGACAGTCACCCATGCATTGCAGAATCACAGAAACATCCCATTTGGAAAAGATCCCCAGGATCGTCAAGTCTGCTCATTAACCCTACTCTACAAAGTGCACCCTTAAACCACATCCTAAAGCACCGCATCCAGATGACATTTAAACACATCCAGGGTTGATGACTCCACCACCTCCCTGGGCAGCTCATTCCAATGCCTGACCACTCTTGCTGGGAAAAAAAATGTTTCCTCGTGTCCAGTCTAAACCTCCCCAGTTGCAGCTTGAGGTTTGTTTTGTCACTATTTACCTATGAGAAGAGACCAGCAGCATGCACACAGCCTGGCTCCAAGCACAACCGTAGCAATGCAACATGAGGCCAAGACTGGGAAATTCAGCCAGATTAGGGACCAAAACCAAGGCAGCTTTTTTTGATGATAAGTCAGCTGGAGGAAGCCAGGCTGTGTGAGAGGCACACAGGACACGGCTGGTCTCATTTAGGCTCCACTCCAGAGAAGCACGTTAGCACACTGCCAAAAGCAAATGTGTACCCAAGCGTTTTGCTTAGCTGGGGGCCCAGTTTAGTTAAATCCTGATTTCACCTTCTTCTCTGGCAGGCTTTTAGTGGGGTCTGCCTGCATGTGGGCTTGAAACAAGGACTGTTCCAGCAGCTTTGCGGGGTTCCAGAGTCACGCATCGCTTCAGTCTAAAAATAAATGCCCACCGTGGTATTCTGTTACTGAAGACAAGTCAAACTGTGCTCTCCATGCAGCACCTAGAAAAGGAATGATGCTGCATTATATTTTAAGCTTGGGCAGGGAGCCAGCACTAACTGCTTGCTAATATAATTATGACTGAAAATACTGTGGGCGGGTATGAGGGAGGTTCTGGGTGCTTTGGTGGAGTTGGGCCAAGAGCCACCAGCCAAAAATCCTCTTTCTGTGCACGTGAGGCTCTTAGGAGATAAGCGCATTGAAGCATGCCTACTGAGAGTCAGGTTTTAAACATAACTACAGTCACTTTTAAATCTTTTCCATGGTATGTCAGGTTGGAAGGGACCCCAAGGAGCATCTGTCCAACCTTTCTGGGTGATGGTATAATTTAAATGGGATGGCCCAGCATCCTGTCAAGCTGAGTCTTAAAACTAGCCAGTGTAGGGAAATCCACTACTTCCCTTGAGAGATGGTTCCAGCGTCTGACTCTTCTCACAGTGAAGCATTTTCTTCTGGAGTCCGATTGGAACCTTCCCAAGCGTAACTTGTACACCTTGCCCCTTGTCTTTTCCATGGGACTCCTCGTAAAAACAGAGTCTCCATCCTCTTGGTAGCCACCACTGGTACATGGTAATGAGGTCTCCCCTAAGCCTTCTCTTCTCAAGGCTGAACAAACCCAGTTCTCTCAGCCTTTCCTCATATAGCAGATCTTCCAGTCCTCTGACCATTCTCTTGGTCTTTCTCTGGACACATTTCAACCTTCTTTTTGGTACTCTCATGTTGAGGTTGTAGTCCACCAAGATCCCCAGGTCCCCTTTCACAGGGCTATTTTCCAGCCTGGTGGTTCCCAGTCTGAGCTGCACTCCTGGGTTATGTATTCCCAGGTGCAAGACCCTACACTGGTCCCTGTTGAACTTCATAAAGTTCTTGCTAGCCTACTCCTTCAGCCTGTTCAGCTCTTCCTGGAGGGTGGCTCTCCCTTCTGGAATGTCAATCTTCTCACTCATTTTGATCTTATCTGCAAAATTTATAATGCCAGGTCCTGCACTTGGGCGACAAGAACCCCAAACAATGCTGCAGGCATGGGGCAGCGTGGCTGGAAAGCTGCCAGCAGAAAGAGACCTAGGGGTTGCAATAGACAAACAATTCAATCTGAGCCAGCAGTGTGCCCAGATGGCAAAGAAAGCCAATGGCATTCTGGCTGGGATCAGAAATGCTGTGTCCAGCAGGAGCAGGGAGGTGATTGTCCCCTTGGACTTTGCTCTGGTGAGGCCACACCTCAAATACTGTGTTCAGTTTTGGGCACTTCTCTATAAGAAGGATGTGGAGGTGCCTGGATTGAGTGCAGAGGAGGGCAACAGAGCTGGGAAAGGGCCTGGAGAATAAGTATGATGAAGAGTGACTGAGGGAGCTGGGGATGGTTAATGTGAAAAAGAGAAGGCCGAGGGGAGACCTCATGGCTGTCTACAGCTACCTGAAAGGAAGTTGTGGGGAGAATGGTGCTGGTCTCTTCTCAGACGTAATTAGTGATAGAACAAGAGGGAATGGCTTCAAGCTGCAACTGGAGAAGTTTAGACTGAACGGTAGGAAACATTTTTTTCCTGGCAAGGGTGGTCATGCATTGGAATGAGCTGCCCAGGGAGGTGGTGGAGTCACCAACCCTGGATGTGTTTAAAAGTCATTTGGGTGTGGTGCTTGGGGATATGGTTTAAGGGTGAACTTTGTAGAGTAGGGTTAATGGTTGTACTTGATGATCCTGAGGGGCTTTTCCAATCAGAATATTTCTGTGATTCATCAGGGTGCTCTTGATCCCAATATCCAGATCACTTATGAAGATATTAAGCAGCACTGAACCTGATATTGATCCCTGGGGGACTGGTTGCCAATTTTGGGGTTTTTTACTACTGCAAGGTGGTAGTGAGAGGAAGTTCTTCACAGAGAGAGTGATTGGTACTGGAATGGGCTGCCCAAGAAGGTGGTGGAGTCACCTTCCCTGGAGGTGTTCAAAAAAAGCCTGGGTAAGGCACTTAGTGCCATGGTCTAGTTGTTTGGATAGGGCTGGGTGCTAGGTTGGACTCGATGATCTTGGAGGTCTCTTCCAACCTGGTTGATTGTATGACTCTAATAAAAGCACAAAGTAGCTATGGGTTGCAAAGGAGGTCTTTAAACAGCTCACACCGAATTTCTTAGGTTGGAAAAGACCTTCAAGATCGTTGAGTCCAACCATTAGTTTCACACTGACAAATCCTTGACTAAACCAAATCCCTCAGCACATCTAATCACTATGAATAGCTAGGGTTGGAAAGGACCACCAGGATCCACCAGCTCCTGCCGAAACACGAGAGGAGTCACTCTGGATCCACTCCCTTCTGAAGTCCTTGCAGATATCAGTGCCTTTTAGATAAATAAATAAAGGGGTGGAAAGCAGCAGCACAATTCCACCCCGAATCTCTCCTTCTGTTGGTGAAAGTCACAGAGAAAAGTCCTAAAATGACAGAATGGTAAGAAATAAATCAGTTCAGGGTGTCATTTCTGCTTTTCTACATTAATAAATTAACCATGTAACATTGTTCAAAATTATGTCAGTTACGCATATAATAATCTTTTAAATTAATGAAGTGATGAAGCAGTTTGATGACACCCATGATTTACAGGGCTGCTTTTAGCTAATGTTAAAAGCCTTTCATTTAATAAATGGCCCCCTTGAGAAATTACCAAAAATGAATATTTTCTGTGTGAAACGTTCCAAAGGTTTACACTTTTTTCAATATCTTAACAAATGGCCAGGGAGAAGCATTTTTCAGAATAGATCTTCTTTTACATATATTTAATTGAAATTAATTAGTATATTACTTTAGAAGGACATGCTCACAGAGAAAGGTGTGGGATCATTTATGAGAGTTTCTGAGGGCAGTAAAACACAATTTAAACAATGGCATTAATCACGTCCTTAACAAAAATTCTTTTATGGTAGATCAGGAATCATTCCAAGCTTATTTTTTTATTATTAAACAGAAGGGCATTCCATAGAGAATGGAACAAAAAAAAAAGAGGAAGAAACAAACTGGAGGGGGAAAAAAAGAAAAGACACCAAAAAAAAAGGTAGTTATTTCCCTGCAATTAAGATTTGCCTGGCTTCTGGCTTTGTTACGTCAGGATATGTGCGTGTTGAATATTTACAAGAGTCCAACTGAGATATATTTTGCTTTGCTCCTCCTTGATGTAAAGCATGCAGGAGGTTATGAATGCTTAATGTTTCCCTTTTCTCTGCACCTCTTGTAAGAAGTGAGCTTTAAAGATGCTTTCTCATAGGGTTGGTTGGGGTTCAAGGAACATAATGTGAACTGGTATAGTGTGTCCTATAAAAGAGGTTAAGATAGAGGTTATAATTATGAAAGCTCAATAGGTTTGAAAGGCAGCACAGTGCCCCCCTTGCATGTGATACTACGTCTGGAAAGGGAAAGAGATATATAGGACTATAAAGGGAAGGCTGTAATTGATACTCTCTGTACTTATTAGGATTTGTTTTAGTAACATCAGGGACTCGTTTTTATACTACCTCTGAATAAATAATGTGCACAGTAGGTTGGGTCAATTCCTTTTCACTTTGAAAGACTTTCAGCAGTTGCACTAAACCTAAGAATAATTCATTGGCTTGTAAGGCAGCTGGATGTGTTACAAAAAAATAGGTGCATGGGCTGAGTTGATGATTTTGGTGGGGGGAGGGGCCTGTAACAGGGACCAGTGTGAAAAAAGAAGGGACTCTTGGCCTGTGGGGTGCTGGGAGAACATTTTCCATCTCAGTCAGGAGCATTACTCAGCAGAAGAAGACCTTGTTCTAGTGTTGGCATTCGAACGCTCCACAGGTGAAGCCTGCCAGATAGCAGAGATGTCTCCACCCACCTATAATTACCCACGGACAGAGCTTTGCCTCCTGTAGGTGAACCACCATAATGAGCACAGCTCCTCAAATACATATCTATCTTTTTTAAAAAGTGAAACAGAACCAGCCTGAAAATTTATTCTGGGGCAGGCTTTGTTTGGCTCCTTCTCCTGGCACTGATTGCAGAGTTTAACATCTCCAGCGAGGCACTGCCTCTTCCATGGTACCCAGTTCCAGATCTCTCCAGCTGCTCCAACCTTGCCACTTACCTACAGTAGAAAATACACAAGGATGATTAGCTAACATTTGGGAAGTCCTTTGATGTCTCCTTGGGTGAAAAGGGTGGCAGAAGGACAAGTTAAATATTACTAATGATGATTAATGAATGGGTTTGTTACAACTCACATTAAAGTATTTCTAAGGGTAGCCCTTTGCAGCAGCATCTGAAACTCGCAGGGTTTTTTTGCTTAAGGATTTTTGGTGGAAGTTGGGCTTTAGAGAACTGCCTCTAGAGTGTGTCTTAGTACTCCCATCCAGAAAAAAGATCATCAAGGAAATTCTGTCTGTCTGTCCATTAGCTTGTGGTCAATGGGGTGGAGTCTAGTTGGAGGCCTGTAATTAGTGGGGTCTCACAGGGGTCAATACTGGGACTGGTTCTATTCAATATATTCATCAGTGACCTGGATGAGGACACAGAGTGCAGTGTCAGCAAGTTTGCTGATGACACCAAACTGGGTGGAGTGGCTGCCACACCAGAAGGCTGTGCTGCCATTCAGAGAGACCTGGACAGGCTGGAGGGATGGGCAGGGAGAAATGGAATGAAGTTCAACATGGGCAAGGGTAGAGTCTTGCACCTGGGAAAAAACAACCCCAGGTATTAGTATAGATTGGGGACTGAGCTGTTGCAAGTCAGTGAGGGGGAAAAGGATTTGGGGGTCCTACTGGATGGGAGGTTGACCATGAGCCAGCAATGTGCTCTTATGGCCAGGAGGGGCAATGCCAGTCTGGGGTGGAGTAAAAGGGCTGTGGCCAGTAGGTCGAGAGATGTTCTCCTGCGCCTCTACTCTGTTCTGGTGAGGCCACATCTGGAGTACTGTGTCTAGTTCTGGGCCACCCAGTTCAAGAGGGACATGGAACTGGTTGACAGAGTCCAGAGCAGAGCCACAAAGATGATGAAGGGAATGGAACAGCTCTCTTAGAAGGAGAGACTGAGGGAGCTGGGGCTCTTGAGCTTGGAGAGGAGGAGGGATGGTTCTGCTGCTTGGAGAAGAGAGGACTGAGAGGTGACTTCATCAATGTTTATAAAGATGTAAAGGTGAGTGGCAGGAGGCTGGAGCCAGGCTCTGCTGGGTGATGCCCAATGACAGGACAAGGGGCACTGGGTGAAAGTTGAGGCATAGGAGTTTTCATGTAAACATGAGGAGGAATATTTTTCCTGTGAGGGTGACAGAACACTGGAACAGGCTGCCCGGGGGGATTGTGGAGTTTCCCTCTCTGGAGATATTCAAAACCCACCTGGATGTGTTCCTGTGTGATCTGGTTTAGGTGATCCTGCTCTGGCAGATGAGTTGGAGTGGGTGAGCTTTTGAGGTTCTTTCCAGCCTCTGACATTCTGTGATTCTGTCATCTTCCTCTCTCATGAGGTAACAGAGGAGAGGCATGTTTTCTGATGTACTTTTTCAGCATGAAAGTCCACCTGGAAAATCAGTTTTCAGAGAGAGATTTGTTTCATTTGGTTGCAAGAAATAATGCAAATTGTTTAAGAAACAGTGTAGATTTCTAGCCGCTATTGGTTGTCCCCAGGGCTTGGTTTGGGGGCCAGTTGTCTTTAGTATCTTTACTAATGATCTGCGTGAGGGCATTGAATGCACCCTCAGTACGTTTGCAGGTGACACCAAGCAGGGGGAGAGAGTGTTCATCTGCTTAAAGGTAGGAAAGCTCTACAGAGGGACCTGGACAGGGTGATTTGATGAGTCAAGGCCAACAGGATAACGTTCAACAAGGCCAAGAGCTAGGTCCTGCACTTGGGTCACAACAACCCCATGAACACTCCAGGCTTGGGGAAGAGTGGCTGAAAATCTGCCTCATCCAACCTGGCCTTGAACACCACCTCCAGGGAGGGAGCATCTGCAGCCTCCCTGGACAACTTGTTCCAGTGTCTCACCACTCTCACTGGAAAGAATTTCTTCCTAATCTCCAGTCTAAATCTACCCTGATCCATGTGAGTTCTCAAGGCCTTTGGCAAACCTTTGACTGTAGCAGAAAAATTGTTTGGATGAGTCTAGTTTTTGCTGTGAAACTTCCAGATGATTCTAGAGGGTACTAGTTAGGTGGTTTAGTTGAAGGAATATCTCATTGACATTTCTGCAGGAAAATGGTCTTTAGTAGCTTTTAAGCTGGAAAACTGATAGGACTGAAAATAAAAAGGGATTAAGGACACTGAGTTGTCAAAGAGCAGAAACAATAGTATTTATTTCTCCTTATTAATAGATTTTTGGTTGTTCATTGTGGGTTTTTTCTACTAATAACAACACACATGTAGAGCAAGTTGCAACATTTGAGAACACCCTGTCTGACCATCAAAAAAAAAACCAAAACAAAACCAAAAACCCAAAGCAAGGAGTATCTTAATGCATGCTTCTGGTGAGATAGACAAAAATTGCATCACCCTGTATAAGAGAATGGATCCGAATGCAGCAGTAGGGCCAGGAAACCCACACATTTCTGCCAAGAGAGTTTCTGCTTGAATATCTTTTTGGCAAGGAAGAAATCCATCTCATTCCTCAAGTCCTGGAACAAATTGAGAAGTTTGATCTAAACCAGTAATTTTTCAGATGGGGAAATGACCTCAAACCGCCTTGAGAGACTTGGCAGAGAAGGATGGAGAGGTTGTAGGTGAAAATGAGGAGTCCTTGAGCAGGACCAGGGGCTTCCTCCTCCACTGTTGGTTTGGGATGAAATCTGTGCAGGTGAAGGGGCCAGTTTCAGTGCTGAAAAAAAACCAAACAGTGGTTTTCACTTAGAGCTCGTGGCCTTGCTGATTTTGTTGCACCCACTGCAGGGTCTGCTGTACTTGCCTCTGTGTCTCCACTGCATTCTGGAAAAGCCTTGTGTATCTTCAAGCTTTAAGCAGAAGCTGCTGGTCCATGTAAGGTTCTTTTGCATCTCCAATTTGAGTGGGGCTCAGTTTATGATCTGTAAAGAGCTTGATCTGAGCCTGGCTCCAGAAAAGTGGCAACTGTGAGACCAGGCAGTTGGGTCTCAGAGGCTTCTGCACAAAAATAAGCCTTACGTGTGGACCAATTTCTAGTGTGTTAAGCAGCAGGTGAGGTCTCTACCATATCCTTACTGTTCTTAGTGAGGTAACAAGGAAGATCTATTGTTTCTCTTTCTTAGTCATCAGTACTATAATCTGCAATTCAGGCTGGACAGGCTGGCAAGTTGGATGAGGGTGAGCTTATGAAGTTCGACAAGGAACAGGGATCTGCTTGGGAGACTCCAGCAAAGGGCTATGAGGATGATTAGAGGACTGGAGCACTGCCTGATGAGGAGAGGCTGAGGGACCTGGGGCTGTTTAGTTTGGGGAAAAGAAGGCTGAGAGGGATTCTAAGAAATGTAAATGAATATCTGAGAGCTGGGGGTCAAGAGAGGGGACACAGGCTCTGCTCACTTGCTCCCTGGGATAGGACAAGGAGCAATGGGTGTAAGCTGCAGCACAGAATGTTCCAGCTCAACACAAGTGGGAACTTCTTTACTGTAAGGGTCCCAGAGCACTGGCACAGGCTCCCAGAGAGGTTGTGGAGTGACATTCTGGAGACATTCAAAGCATGTCTGGCTGTGTTCCTCTGTGACCTGAGCTTGATTGTATGGTCCTGCTCTGCAGAGGGGTTGGACCTCTCTTTGGGTCCTTTCCAACCCCTAACATCCTGTGATCCTGTGAAGAGCAGGCATAGAGTTCTGCACCTGGGGAGGATTAACTGCCTGCACCAGTACTGGTGAGGAGTTGACCTGCTGGGAAGCAGCTCTGCAGGGAAGGACCTTGGGGTGCTAGTGGACAACATGTTCACAATGAGGCAGCAATATGTCCTCATAGCCAAGAAGGCAAATTGTCTTCTGGTGTGCATTAAGAAGAGTGTGGCACGCATGTTGAGGGAGGTTCTTCCCCTCTGTTCTGCTCTGGTGAGGCTGAACATGGACTGTTGTGTCTTCTAACAAAGAGCTATGAGGATAACTGGGGAACTTGAACATCTTGATGAAGGGAATGGAGCATCTCTCTTACAAGGAGAGACTGAGGGAGCTGAGGGCCTGCTGCATGAAGAAGAGGAGACTGAGAGGTGACCTCATTCACATTGATAAAGATGTAAGGGTGAGTGCCAAGAGAATGGAGCCAGGCTCTTCTCCGGGATGCCCAATAACAGGACAAGAGGTAATGGATGTAAGTTGAAGCATAGGAAGTTCCATGGAAACCTGATTTTTTTTTCCCTGTGAGGGTGACAGAACACTGGAACAGGCTGCTTGGGGAGGTTGTGGAGTCTTCCACTCTGGAGATATTTAAAACCCACCTGGATAGGTTCCTGTGTGATCTGCTCTAGGTGATTCTGCTCTGGCAGAGGAGCTGAACTAAGCTTTCGAGGTCCTTTCTAGCCCCTGACATTCTGTGATCTCTCCTATGAAGAAAGGCTGAGAGCCCTGGGGCTGTTCAGTCTGGAGAAGAGAAGGCTGAGAGGGCATCTGATCAATGTCTATAAGTATCTGAGGGGTGGTGTCAAGATGAAGTTGCCAGGCTGTTTGGTGGTGCCCAGTGATAGGGCAAGGCACAGGAGGTACAAGCTGGAACACAGTAGGTTCCACCTCAACACAAGGGGAAACTTCTTTATGATGAGGGTGGAGCTCTGGAGCAGGCTGCCCAGAGAGATTATGCAGTCTCCTTCTCTGGAGACTTTCCAAACTCAGCTGAATGTGTTCCTGTGTGACCTTGCCTAGGTGATGCTGGTTTGACAGGGGATTTTGACTCAATGATCTTTAGAGATTCCTTCCAGCTCCTAATTATGTGATTCTTTTAAGTCATTCAAAATCAAGCTGGATGTGATCCTGTGCAACCTGATCTTGGTGTACCTGCTTTGGCAGAGAGATTGAACTAGACAATCTCCAGAGGTCCCTTCCAACACCCATTCTCCGATTCTATGATCTACATGCCTGCATTCTTCCAAAGCTGGAGTCATCCTTCACACTGGGTACTAACCAGACTGATTTTAGTAACACCTTTTTGTGCAGAGGCAATGCTGTCAGGCTTGGAGTTCAGTGAAGGTGGTGGACAAGGCATGGGTTCTTAGGGCTCCTGCTGAGGGATGAGGCATGCAAACAGCTGAGGACCAGGTTTTCAGGCATTTGATATGGGATGTAAAGTACAGCTGAGTTACCAAAGCATTAAGTGGCCAATCAAGGACCACAGCTAAGAATCTAAAGGAAAGCTTCTCTTGAATTGACAATCACATTTCTACTGTGCATCTGTGAAGGGGCTGGGAAGACAAATTCCTGTCCCATCCCCCCCCAATGTGCTCAGCATCCACACCTTCTTGCTCACACATCATTTGTCCACTGCATTTTAGTAACTTGTCAGGGAAGTATGTGCACACTGGCAAGTGCAAGATGAAGCTGGAGTGTCGCATTGGGTGCAGATTTGCTAGGAAATGCAGGAGCTTTAGACTTTTCCTAAGGAGAAAGGAGACTCTACCTGTGGGACTGAATTTGTGCCCTTACTCTGTTCTTGACACTTCAGTGGGTGGGGCAGGCATTGGAATAGGTTGCCCAGGGAGGTGGTGGAATCACCATCCCTAGAGGTGTTCAAAACACTTTTGGACATAGCACTTTTGGGACACAGTTTAATGGCCATGACGGTGTTATATCTACAATTGGACTCGATGATCTTTGAGGTCTTTTCCAACCACAACAATTCTATGATTATAAGTTATGATGCCCCAGTCCTGAGGCTAAGAATCCTTGTGGAGCATCAACCCTCTACACAGAATAATTTAGCATGCAGAAAAAGAGTTGGCCACCTAAATTTGTTACAAGATCAGCCAGTGTCATCACTGGTGTACCAAGCAGAGGCTACTTGAATTAGCTATGAAAAGAATGATTCAAACTGGAACTGAAAACCCCAACATTATTGAAGAATGGGCCAGGCAATTTTTGAGTGGAAGCTTCCCTTTCCACATGATGGGAGAAGGCAGAGTCATTGCCTGTCACCGTGGCTAGTGGATGAAGACAAGTTAGGATGCAGAAAAGGAAAGCAGGAAGATGAGCACAGTGCTGCCCCTCCTTACAGTTCCTTGCTGGGCATCACCTCCAACTGCTGGATGAGAGAGAGGTGGGCATTGAAGGTCACCTCAGGATCTGCAGGGACATGGGTGGGACAGCACATGGAGATGCAAGATGAGAAGGACACAGAGGTAGCAGATGGAAAAAGGCACAGAGCAAACATAGGGGAAAAAAAAAATACTTGAAATCTGACAGTTTATTGGCTGAGTGTAGAGTACAAGGGCCTGCCAGTGGGTGTAGAGCAAAGGTTGGGGTATGGTCAGGATCAGACTGGGCTTGCACAGAGAAGAAACATTCACAGAGCCTGACTCACCCCTGCTCCACAGTTTGCACCATCACTTTAGCCTTTGCAAAGGAAGCATGAGAAGCGCTAGTCCTTGGAGTTGTGTAATGGACTAGAGGAGTTGGAGGTCATCCCAGCAGCCATCTGCAGTGGCAGTGAGGATTTGTCCTAGTATAAAGAAAAGACAAGACAAAAATGGTATTCCCCAGGGCAGGTTGAAAAAGAAGTTAAAATGGTGGGTGGAGGGGTCACTACTGAGGCACTACATGGCAAGGGTGAGCAGAGGACTACTCTGATTTCTGTGGAGAAGGACCTGGGCCTGCTGGTGAACAAATTCAGCATGAGCCAGCTGTGTGCTCTCATGTCTGAGAGTCTTCTAGGGTTGCATTAAGAAGAGTGTGGCCAGCAAGTCAAGGGAGGTTCCCTTTCTCCTCTACTGTGTGCTGGTGAGGCTACACCCAGAGTATTGTGGCCAGCTCTGGGCTCCCTGTTTCAAGAAAGACAGTGAAAGGCTAGGGAGTATGTAACATGGGGCCACAAAGATGATGAGGGGACTGGAGCATCTCTCTTGTGAGGAGAGGCTGAGGCTTATGGGTCTTTTTAGTCTGGAGAAAAGATGACTGAAAGGGTTGCTTCTCAATGCCTATAAATATCTAAAGGGAGGAGGTCATGAGCATGGGGCTGGGCTCCTTTCTGTGGTGCCCGGTGAGAGGACAGGCTGCCCAGACAGGTTGTGGAGTCTTCTTTTCTGGAAACTTCCAAAACTGGCCTGGACGCATTCCTCTGCAACCTGATCTAGGCATACCTGTGTTAGCAGTGTGATCTCCAAAGGTCCCTTTCAAACCCTACTATTCTGTGATTGCATTTTGGGGTCATCATGACCTGCAGAAGCGTCTTCCACCCTTTAAAAATAGCGATAGGAGCAAGTAAGCACAATTTCATTAGAAATCAATTATTATCTGGTGAGACACTGCAACCAGTTACCCAAGGAGGTCATGGATGTCCCCTCCCTGGAGGTGTTCAAGGACAGGTTGCATGAGGACTTGAGCAAGCTGAGCTAGTGGGAGGTGTCCGTGCCTATGGCATGGGAGTTGGAACTAGATGACCTTTAAGGTCCCTTCCAACCCAACCAATTCTATGAATCTATTAATTACTGGCAGTGGCTTTTTGCCAAGAATAAAATCAAAAAATGCTTTGCATTTTGGATAGAAACTCCCAGTCAGGAAATCCACATTTTTCAGATCCACAGCTAATGATGCTGACTTGGAAGCTGGCAGGAAAAAAAACCCAAACAATGTCATCCTTTGTGGATGCTGTTTGAGAGCAAGTACATGAAGCTGTAGAGAGCTGTGGAGGGTGAAAAATGTTGTGTCTAGATATCCAGCTCAAGTGTTAGGATGCTGTCCAATGCAGTGAAAAGCATAAAGATATAACTTTATCCTTTAAAGTCTGGAAGTGCCAGCAGAAGCTGCCATGAAGTAGTCAGTGAGACATAATGAAACATCCGCGAAGGAGGAAGCAGTTCAATGTTGTATGAGTATATTTGCGGGGGACACAAAGGTGGGAGGGGGTTTTGATCTCTAGAGAGTGGGAAGGCTCTGCAGAGTGACCTGGACAGTTTGGATCAATGGGCTGAGATCAGCTGTATGAGATTTAACAAGGCAGGGGGGGTTGGACTCGACGATCTCCAGAGATCCCTTCCAACCCCTAACATCCTGTGATCCTGCAAAAGCCAAGTGCTGGATTCTGCACTCAAAACAGTCCCCAGGCTTGGGGCAGAGTAGCTGGAAAGTTGTCTAGCAGAAAATGACCTGGAGGTGCTGGTTGACAGATAGTTCAAGGTGAGCCACCAGTGTGCAGTGTACTCACGTGGCCAAGGCCAACAGCATCCTGGCCTGGGTAAGGAATGGTGTAACCAGCAGGACCAGGGAACTGAGCATGCCCCTGTACTCAGTGCTGGTGAGTCTGCGCCTTGAATACTGGTTTCAGTTTTGGGCCACTCACAGCAAGAAGGGTGTTGAGATGCTGGAGTGGGTCCAGAGAAGAGCAAGAAAGATGATGAAGGGTCTGGAGAACAGGGCTGGTGAGGAGCAGCTGAGGGAAATAGGATTGTTTAGTCTGGAGAAAGGAAGGCTGAGGAGAGACCTCATTGCTCTCTATAACTCCCTGAAAGGGTGTTTGAGCTGGATAGGGGTCAATCTCTTCTCTCTAATATCAGCTGATAGAACAAGAGGAAAGGGCCTCAGATTGTACCAGGGAATGTTTTGATTGGCTATTAGGTAAAAATTCTTTCATGGAAGAGCAGTCAGGCATTGGAATAGGTTGCCCATGGCGGTAGTGGAGACACCATCCATAGAGGTATTCAAGAAACATATGAAGTTGGCACTTTAGGGCATGGTTTAATGACCATGGTGGTCTTAGCTTGATGGTTAGATTCAATGATCTTGGAGGTCTTTTTCAACTGAAACTGTCCGGTGATTCTGTGTACCTAACCAGGTTCCCAGATTTGCAGGGCAACTAAATAGTCTGTATCTCACATTGTGTTCACTGCTTAGGAATTATTCCCTACATTTTATCACAGTCACATTCATTTGTAATGTTTAAGTACACATTAATAATATTCTTCAGCAAAGGCTGGTCCCTAATTCCATCAGAAGCAAAGCTAAGGAAATGATACATGCAAATCTCAGAGCAGGGGTTGGTACCATTAATCCCTGCCTTTTCTTCCTGGAGGGAACTCACCCGCCCCAGGTCTGTTGGAGCTTGTAGCCTGGCTGGGAGCCGAAAAGCCTTGGGTGAAACCCTACCTGCATGCCAAAGGTCCTTAACTCTCTAAACTTGCCGCTCCCACACCCAAAGGGAAGTGCTTGTGCTCTCCCACTTTCCCACAAAGCCTCAATCTTTCAGTTGCCTCCCACACAAGCCAAGGAGGAGGATGGAGCAAAATGCATTTTAATGAGCATTTGAATAATCATGGGGAAGAGCACTTTTCACTGACATGGCACCTTTTGTACAAGCCATTTATAAGCATCCATTAAGCCTGACAACAGTGCTGAAGGGTGGTTATTTGTTTTGGTTTTTTATTGTTTGTTTTTTTTTCTTAATTCTCCAGAATTAAGATCTGGGAGTTGCTCAGGTATAGGGCAGGAAACTTAAGGTGGGGGCTGGAAATGAGAACTCTGTATGCAGAATCTCCTCTCCTCACTCTCCACTGAGTTTCCTCTCAGCTGGCTAACCACTAAGCAAGATCTTGATGACCAGAGAGATAGACAACAAAGCTCCAACATTGCTTGCATTCTGCAGATTGCATGCTGGCTTGGTTCAGAGGCCAAATCCTATTCCAGCATTAGCCAGTGGCAAGGATCCCATCAAACATCATAGAATCATAGAATGTTAGGGGCTGAAAGGGACACTGAAAGATCATTCATTCCAACCCCCCTGCCAGAGCAGGATCACCTACACCAGATGACACTGAAACACATCTAAGTGGGTTTTGAATATCTCCAGAGAGGAAGACTGCACAACCTCCCTGGGCAGTGTTCTGTCACCCTCTGTCACAGGTAAAAAAACCCTCCTCATAGTAATGTCAGGATGAGGGGGAATGGGTTTAAACTGGAAGAGGGGAGATTTGGACTGGATGTTAAGAGGAAATTCTTTACAGTGAGGGTGGTAAGGCACTGGAATGGGTTGCCCAGGGAGGTTGTGGATGCTTCCTCCCTGGAGGTGTTTAAGGCCAGGCTGGATGAGGCCTTGAACAGCCTGCTCTAGTGGGAGGTGTCCCTGCCTATGGCAGGGGGTTGGAGCTGGATGATCCTTGAGGTCCCTTCCAACCTAAACCATTCTATGATTCTATGTTACATGGAACTTCCTATGACTCAACTTCCACCCCTTGTCCCTTGTCCTGTCATTGGGAATCACCGAGCAGAGCCTGGCTCCAGCCTCCTGACACTCATCCTTTTCATCTTTATAAATATTGATGTGGTAACCTCTCAGTCTCCTCTTCTCCAAGCTAAAGAGCCCCAGCTCCCTCAGAGTCTTCCTGTAAGAGAGATGTTCCATTCCCTTCATCATAATTGTGGCTCTGTGCTGGACTCTCTCAAGCACTTCTATGCCCCTCTTGAACGTCATCAGAAGGTGGTGGGGTCCAAGCCACAAGACTTGGTTTGAAGACCAAAAGAAGGTACTGGAAGATGTTTGCAGCCGGGCACATCTGCGGAGAGCTATGTGGTTTAGAATGGTTTCTCTCACTTGAGGAAACCTGCAAGGCTTTAAATGAGACTCTTGCCAAAGGGCACATCCATGGGATTTATCCAAAAGCACCGGCAAGGCATTTCCTTGCCAGACAGCGTGCGCGCGTTCCAGGGGGCAGCAACAATATTTCTTCTTTGACGTCGCCAGTTAAAAGGATTTATTTGCCGGAAAATAGAGTACTTCAGTTGTGTGATGGGGGGAAAAAAGTACTATATAATTAAAAGAGGGATTAGACAGAAAAATGAGATGTTAGGCAGGTAATTAGGGAACTATTATAATTAGAATGTGCTTTTAAATCCCTCTAGTAGCTTCTATTGTGAAAGGGATGTCTCCTGATTAACTAATATTTCCTTTAATGAGGTATTTTTCCTCTTTCTTCTGGATAGGAAAGCTTGAGTTGCATGAATTCACCTTAGAATCATAGTTTCATAGAGTGGTAGGGGTTGGAAGAGACATCTGGAGATCAGTAAGTCCAACTCCTCTGCCAGAGCAGGATCATCTAGGACAGGAAAGCATCCAGATGGGTCTTAAATGTCTTTGGAGAAGAAGACTCCACTACCTCTCTGGGCAACCTGTTCCAGTGCTCTGCTACCCTTACAGTAAAGTTTTTCCTCATGTCGAGGTGGAACACCCTCTGTTCCAGTTTGTATCCATCCAAAAAGAGAATGCACCCTTTTTCTTGACACCCACCCCTCAGATATCTATGAACATTAATAAGATCCCCTCTCAGTCTTCTCTTTCCCAGATGAAGCAGCCCCAGGTCTCTCAACCTTTCCTCGTAAGACAGGTATTCCAGTCCCTTCATCACCTAAAAAAAGAATCACTGTTTACTGAGACCTGAGTTCTTGTCTCAGCAAGCCAGTTTTGCTCAGTAAAAAAGACCCCCTAGTTGGGGCTGAAAGTGGCAGGGAAGATATTACCAGAAAGATTATTAAATCACATCTCTATTAAATACAATATTATTTATAGACAGTGTTTAGTTTTCTTTGTATGCATCCTTTAAGAGAAGTTATTGTTGTTGGGGAGCATTCCTAGCCTTAGATTAGATTTTTATCCATGCAGGTTTGATACAAACAAAACTGCTGCATATTTCTATGTGTAGTGATAGGCTGTGGTGGTTTGGAAAGGCTGTGGTGCTTCAACCACAGCTGTCTAACAGCTGGTGGTAATGAACGTGAACCAGCAAGCCTCTCAGAAGCTGGTTCTCTCTCCTGGGCTCTCAGTCAGGGAGTAGGAAAGGACAGGCAATGGTCCCACTGCTTACAGCCCCATGAATGGGAGTAGTTCTGTTGAAGTTGTTACTGTCCTGGTCTGTATGAGGAATAATGTAAGCAGCATTGAACCCCTTGTGCTCATCACTGGGGAGGTCACACCTTCAGTGCTGTGCTCAGTTTTGAGGCTCTCACCACAAGAAGGACATTGAGAGGCTGGAGCAGGTCCAGAGAAGGGCAGTGAAGCTGGTGAGGGGTCTGGAGAACAGGGCTTGTGAGGAGCAGCTGAGGGAACTGAGGTTGTTTAGTATGGAGAAAAGGAAGCTGAGGAGGTACTTTTTCACTCTCTACAATTCTTTGAAAGGAGGCTGTAGGAAGGTGGAAGTCAGTTTCTTATCCTTAGTACCAAGTGGTAGGAGGAGAGGAAGTGGCCTCAAGTTGCACCAGGGGAGGTTTAGTTTGGAGAGGAGAAGAAACTTCTTGACTGAAAGGGTTCTAAAAGCCTGGCACAGGCTGCCCAAGGAGGTGGGTGAATCCCCATCCCCAGAGGTGTTTAAAAGAGGCAGAGATGTGGTGCTGACTTGTAGAGGTAGAGAATGGTCGGACTCAATCATCTTAAAGGTCTTTTCTAACCAAAATCCATTCTACAATTTACCAGTGAGTTAAAACTGGAGGAAGTGAGAGAATAAGGTGTCCTGTTGAGCTTTTGCAAGTGCTGGCTTGCAGGGAGCCTGTGACAGAAAGTGTCATGCAGAGATAGGGATAAGCAGAAAAAGGCAAGAACTTGATGAAAATGCAGCCCCCTTCCCTTAGTGGTTTGGGCTTTGGTTTTCTGGGTTTTGGGGGGTTTTGTTTGTTTGCTTGTTTTTAAATTAAGCTTACAATGTTAGGAATTACAGAGAGAAACAAGAGTGAATGTTCCATCTAAATGCAAGGGCCAAATGTTGCCTCTTATATGTAGAAATATCAAGAAGAGTGTACCCAGAAGGTCTAGGGAGGTTCTTCTCCCCCTCTACTCTGCCCTAGTGAGACCACGCCTAGAATACTGTGTCCCGTTTTGGGCTCTCCAGCTCAGAAGAAACAGGGACCTGATAGAATCCATTGGAGAGCCACATGGATGATTTGAGGACTTGAGCATCTCTCCTAGGCAGAGACACTGAGAAACCTGGGGCTGTTTAGTCTGGAGAAGACTGAGAGGAGATCTGCTCAATATGTACAAATATCTGAGGGGTGGGTGTCAAGTGCCTGCAGCCAATCTCTTTTCGGTGGTCAGCAGCAACAAGCCAAGGAGCAAGAGACACAAACTGGAACAGAGAAGGTTTCAGCTCAACATGAGGGAAAACTTCCTTACAGTGAGGGTGACAGAGTTCCTGGAGCAGTCTGCCTAGAGAGATTGTGGAGTCTCCTTCTCTGGAGACTTTCCAAACCTACCTGGATGCATTCCTGTGTGGACTACCCTAGGGGATGCTGCCTTGGCAAGGAGGTTGTCTGGATGATCTCTGGAGGTCTCTTCTAATCTCTAACTAAGACTCTCTGATTCTGTGAAGTAGGAGGGGAGGGAAGGGCAGCAGAGGAGACCTCCAACCATACAGGCCACTGAAAGCACCAATGCATGCTTGCATTCTGCTTTATTTGGGCAAACAAGACTCCTGCTCTTTCACCTAAAACCCACAAAACAGATGGACAGTTGCTTTATGCAGTGTGGAGAACCTTGGCATACATCAGCAGGTAGAAGATTATTTACTTTTAAAAACCCACACATGTGGTATGTCTGATTCCATCTCAGTGGGCATATTGTTGAGAGAAACGCTCAGAAAAATGCTCCCAAAGAGATGAATGGTCAGGGAAAGGATGAAAAAGAAACCCAAATGTAGCTCACAGGCCCTGGAGAAGG
Organism: Tricholaema leucomelas; assembly: GCA_013400475.1. Classification (NCBI taxonomy): domain Eukaryota; kingdom Metazoa; phylum Chordata; class Aves; order Piciformes; family Lybiidae; genus Tricholaema lacrymosa; species Tricholaema leucomelas. Next base: position 947,228 of record WAAF01003895.1, on the reverse strand, counting down.
GAGCCCAAGGAAGGGGCAGCCTGCCTGAGGTTGGAGACCCCCGATCCCAACATGGACATTGCCATGAGAGCAACAGGAAGGGCTGGAATAAGTGTTACCATTGCGGTGAGTGATTCCAGGGAAAAGAATGCTTCTGGAGGGGAAAAAGGAGAAGCACCTCTTTGGGATGTCTTTTGGAACTGTGGACATGGAGATCATCCCTGGGGTGGCTTCAGAAGTGCAGAGATCAGCACTGTAGGAGCACTGCACTGCCATGTCCATGCGTTCAGTAATCAAGAAAAAGGCAGCAAGGCAGCAGCAACAAAATGCCGGGGGTGGAAGGGGATGAAAACTCAGCAACTGCTGGTGAGACTGAAGGAAGGACCTGTGGGCAAAGATTCTACCCAGAGATGAGAAACCCTTGGAGGCAGAGCCAGCCTGGCTTGGCTGCGTGCACTGGCTATGTGGAGGAGCAGCAGCTCGTGCAGCCTGGCAGGGCACCAAGTCAGCCTTTCACTGGCAGATTTGGAAATGGCACTCATCTGTCAGCACTAGCACACCCCTGACATCGACACACCGTGACCTGCCACTGAGCTGGGAATCCTCATGGATCCACTTTAAAAATGAATGAGCTAGATACCCAACATACCTTTTCTGGCTCTTCCTCGTGGATCTCACAGCCTGGTGGGCACTAGCCCCTGGCCAGGGTTCATGGAGACCAAATGTTAGTGGGTCTATCAGCAAAGCCACCCGAACTACAGCAGGAGACAACAACGTCGATGAAACCATCCAGGACCATGTTACTGAGCCCTTAGAATGACTGTGCAGGATCAGGAAGGGAAGATACTGAGCTGAACTGCAGACATGCTGATGTCAGAATGGATCAGGGTCTCCCGATATCTGATTTCTCAGGCTGGACCCTGACATCCAAGTCAGGAGGAAAAAAAGCCCAGACTAAAGGAAGTGAAGGGAGTTTGGTGATTCAAAGCCATGGCTTCCTGCCCTGTATTTGCAGGATTAGGGGCACAGAGGAGTGTGAACTGGCTTCATTAATTCGTTGCAAAATCTGGGCTTCTCACTCCCACAGAAAAGAGCCATTTGGCCTAATGATACCTTCCAGCTCTGTGGTGCCTCTCAGCCAAGAGGCTGAAGCACTTTAGATGTCTTAATTCATCCTCTCAGCAAATAGCCGAGCCCCTGCACGACGAAGTGCTCATGGTTACAGCACAACACAATGGGGAAAATACACTATAGAAAAGTATGATGCTTTTATGTCTTTTTACGTCTTATACTGCAAACACATCAAAACAATTAGCATTTGGAGATTTTTTTTTTTTTTTAAAGCAAAGAGAATGATTGGCAAGGCAGAGAAAATAAATCTTATACCCCTGAGAGGGTTAGGGACATACTATTTTTTCCACTCTTACAGAGGAGAAATGCCAGATCAAAATTACTTTCCCAAGATCACACAGGGTGATCCTGCCACCCTTTCTATTGAGTCAGTTCTTACTCGAGGCTTTGTCTGTCTCCGTGCCCAGAGACCTCCGCGGTTTAGAGACTTTCAAGCTCGCTCTCCAGTGGTGTGAATTTACAGTGTATTAGCCACTCTATATTTATTCCCCACATAAATATCTTTTCAAAGTAAGCTACCTCACCCAAAAGCACTTTCTGAAGTGTAAGGCCAGCAGTAACGCTGCTAAAAGAATTAACAGTGTCCCACATAATTGGTGGTAATTAGTACTGGTCAGGACAGGAGTTAATGCACGCTAGCAGACATAAATTCTGCCTTTGTCTCCCTGAGCCAGCGTAAACCCAGCCTGGGAGTAAAACCCTGCTGGGTACAGGAGTGAAAGGATTGTGTTGGTTCTGATGCCTCATGATGCCTGAGTGCAAATTCTTTCTGTTCCAGACCTTCCTTCCCATCATGAAGGCCATTAGGGCAGTGAAGCTGGTGAGGGGATTGGAGAGCAAGTCTTGTGAGGAGAAGCTGAGGGGGCTGGGACTGTTTAGACTGAAGAAGTGGAGGCTGAGAGGAGACCACAGTGCTCTCTACAGCTACTTGAAGAGAGGTTGGAGTGAGGCTGGTGGTGGCCTCTTCTCCCAAGCAACTAAGACAGCACAATAGGAAATGGCCTTAAGCCACACCAGGAGGTTTAAGCTGGATACCAGGAAGAATTTCTTTATTGAAAGAGTAGTCAGGCATTGGAACAGGCTGCCTAGGGAGATGGTGGAGTCGCCATCCCTGGAGGTGTTGAAAAATGAGTAAATGTAACACTTTGGGCCATGATCTAGTGGTCATGGAGATGTTGGGTAGAAGGTTGGACTTGATGATCTTGGATGTCTTCTCCAAACTTAGTGATTCTATGAAAGCTTGCACCCTCTTTTTGGCAAGGGAATAGATCCATCAGTAATCCCAGAGGTATCTGGTAACACATCATTTCTGTGGGTCTTACAGAAGGGGGAAGAACCCCATGAGCATCAAACCTAGAGGCTGCAGCAACACACTCACATATCTTCAGAGTGCTTTATAGCTTCCCACTATGGCCTTAGTCATTTCTGCCTGGTAACTGCTAATAGAAAGAGAGGAAATGCCCTCAAATTTTGCCAGGGGAGGTTTAGATTGAATATTGGGGAAAAAAATTATTTACAGAAAGAGAATTCGGGCATGGGAACAGATTGCCCAGGGAGCTGGCGGAGTCACCATCCCTGGATGTGTCCAAAAATGCGTGGACATGGCACTGTGGGACATAGTTTAATCACAGAATCATAGAATGGTTTAGGTTGGAAGGGACCTTCAAAGATCATTCAGTCGCAACCCCTCTGCCATAGGCATGGACACGTGCCACTAGAACAGGTCACTCAAGGCCTCATCCAACTTAGCTTTGAACAGCTATAGAGAGGGAGCATCCACAGCCTCCCTGGATAACCTGTGCCAGTGTCTCACCACCCTCACTGTAAAGAACTTCTTCCTAATGACCATGGTGGTGTTGGGTTGAAGTTTGGACTTCATGATCTTAGAAGTCTTTTCCATCCAAACCAATTCTGTGATTCTATGATTCGTGCCAGCAAAGTTGAACTGCAGGAAAGAATGAAACCAATTAAAAGGAGAAAATACTGAAACAAATTCAAGCTATCCTCCTCACACTGGTGAGAGGCTTGTGGGGCAATGGGTGGCTTTGCCCAAGGTGTGTGTGCTGAGGCATAGCTGGCATGTCCACGCAAGTGCTAGCACGCTTCTGGCATGTGTATGGATTCAGGATGCTGGAGCAAACTCATTGGGAAATGGCTGGAAAGTGAAGAACTGAGCACATGGAAAAGGTCCTTCCCTAACACTTCAAACATTTGATTTTGAGTGGTGCTTTCTACTTCTTATCCAAGGTCAGACCTGACTTCCTTGTGCTAAGGCTTGAGGACCTAAAGAAAAGATGGACTATACAAAGTTTCCTGGCTGCAAACACCCTCCTCTCTTCTTCCTTTGAAGAGGGTTTTCTGGAATGTAGACCTCAATAGTTAGAAATACTCGAAAGGGGAAAACTTAGTAGAGTAATATTTGGGGCTGAAACCCCTCATTTTTACACCTGAATGACTGCTGTGGTTATTGAGTTTGAGAAAATAACTTGGCAAACACAAGGAGAGGCTTGCAATACAGTCACAAAGAATAATTAACTTTTCTAGCACAGAGATCACCTACTCCAGCTCATTGGAACAGCAACTAAAAGCCAGGTTTTACCAGGGTTCGAAGGACGTGCAGGCTGAATCGCCATAGGTGCTGGGATTGACTCTAACTTGCAGCATCGCTGAGACCCATTTGCTTCCACCGTCTTCACCCAGACCTGCTGGAGCTGAACACCACTCACAATCAGTGCTCAGCTGGCCTCTAGAAATGGGCTTTTTTCCAAGCAGGGAAGTGATTTTAAATTCACTTTTTAAAATGGAGAGGTAAAACCCTGTACGGACACTTATTTTGACTTAACTGATCTTACATTGGTTTTGCTTAACTGATGGTGAAGGACTCATTTGAGCTAAACAAAAAGAAAATGCTCATAAATTCAAGTTAAATACTGGTGTTTTCTTCAGGGCTTTGCCTCATCTTGGCTAGTGAAAGGATTCGACCAAAGTTAAAGCTGGTATAGTTTTTATATCAGCTGGTTTTGGCTTAGAAACCTGTGAGTCTGCTTGTGCCGGCTCATCATCGCTTGTAAATGGATTTCATTTTGATCAAAGCAAGCGGAGCCGATGTTACTCTCTCATCCTGCTGGAGAGAGACCCCTGAGGTGACGTCAGCTGACGGAAGAGTCGCTGACTACAGCCAACATGTCGCAGAACTTCAAAGCCAGATCCGTAGGCAACCTTGGCTAGGAGCAGGGAACAGATCCAAGGGAAAACATGAGGCAGGCAGGCTTGGTTTCCTCAACAAAATCTGTGTTAAGAGACAGGCAGGTAAGAAGAGCTTTAGAAAAGGCACTGGAAAATGGGAAGAAGGAATGGAATAAACTGCACAGCCAGAGCAACAAGTGGTCCCATGGTGCAGATTTCTTAGGAAGTCTCTTACTCAAGACACTATGTTTTTTAATACATTCATGAAGTAAAATTCCTCTGAGAACTGTGGCTGTTTGTGATGTGTTTGAAGGAGCACATAAGCCCACTGGACAGTGGAAGCCATCAAAGGAGGTGAAGATCCAGGAGCCACACTGTGTAGACAAAGCACAGCAGCAGGGACAGCAGAGGAAGATTAAGCAAGAAAATTGTTAAGCTATATTGTATACCTTTGATGCCTACACTGCTGGATTTTGAGGATGGCTATGACGGGACAAGCTACCTGTGAGTCAAGAAGGCAAAAGATCCTTTCAGGTAGTCCTGTATGGAGGAGTTGACAGCCAGAAGAAGAAAGGAGGTGGTTATCTACCTCCCAGCCCAACGAGGCCAATGAAGGTGGTGTAAGGATGTCTAGTGAAAAGTGTTGCCAGTGGATCACAACCTAAAAAGCTAAGTGACGTCTCACTAAGGAAATACTCAGAATAACTACAGCTCTGCTGAAACACCATGAAAAGAACTGCAAGCACATGCAACTGTCATAAAAACTTCCAGTCCAGAGATGAAAGAGAAAGCAGATTTCTTGCAAGGATTTGCCATCTTAGTAGGGAGGGGAGGAGGCAGAGGTGGCATACCCAGGGATGGAAATTTGGTGTAGAAAGCCACCAGCTATTCGAGTTCAGAGAGGCACAGATTTTTGAAGGTAGAATTTGAGCTGTGTAGGAAAAAATCAGATGGTGGAGCTTTTCCCCTAACTTACGGACACAACATGTGCTTCTAATACAGAAACTACAGCAGAAGCTAGAGTTACTGCAAGACTGGGCATACTAATGAATCAAATTGTCTCTACACAACTTCAAAGGCTTTGTGAAGAAGCAGGAATAACTAGAAGTGTACCAGTAATGGCAAGGACAACGTGGCTGACACTGGGTGAAAGCCAGCGAGGGCCTCTTAGTCAACAGAGAGGTGTAGAGTGCATGGAAAGGGCTAAGAAAAGAAAAAATCTGGTGGGGATGTGCAGCAGAAGAGAAAGAGTAGCAGCAGCCTCAAGTTTGGTGAGAAAAAAGTAAAGCAGAATGGGCTGGGCAGAAAAAAAAGGCTGAGCAATGCTCAGTTATAAAATTTGCGGACAAAGTAAAAAGCATTTCAAGCAGTAGCAAGGAGAGGAAAATAAAAGAAAGGGTTACAAATGGTCAGCAAGGCAGACAACTATAATCAAACATAGCAAACTTCAACTTGGAAGCATAAAAGGAGAAATATGATCTAGGATGCTATGAGAGAAATAATTTAAAGCAAGATATTCTGGGGTAGGGGAATGATCTGGGCAAGGTCCAGGACTGCTGTTGATGAGTTAATGAAGAGGTGGGAACAGCTTGTCTTTAAGCAGAAGTCTGAGAGGAAAAGTATCTGCCTCTCTTTCTTGCACCACCACATTGTCTCTTGAACGACTCCTTTGAACACCTTCTGTGCTTTAAGCACTCTGCCCCTGAGTTGAGGATTTCCCATCTCACACACATGCTTCTAAGATGTTCAGCTGGGACTGTGGCACCCCACGGTGCTGCAAGCCATCACACAGCATTTCGGTGAGCTCTCTCGTTTCAGGGGGTGCATTGACAATTTGACTCAGTGATCTTAGAGGTCTTTTCCAACCAAAACAAATCTATGATTCTATGATACTTTGATTCTATGATTTGAGGAAGATCAAATCAAACACAGATGGCAGAATTGGAGCGCAGAACTGAAGTGATAAGTGATCTTAGAAGTCCTTTCCAACCAAAACAATTCTATGATTCTATGATTCCATGATTCTATGATCTGCATCCTCATGACATACCTTACGGCTTTGACACTGATAGGTTTGCTCTGTGTTGAGTTTGAACTGAATAATTGCTCAAGTTTGTTGTTCTAGCTTCCAACTTTAGGGCTGTTTTGATTGTTGATATTGAGAGGACTTTAATTTTTTTTTGTACTTCTCTATTTAATATATTCCACCTAAGGAAGTGGAGTTGCTATCCCTGAAGGTGTTCAAGAAAAGACTGAATGAGGCACTTAGTGCCATGGTCTAGTTGATTGGACAGGGCTGGGTGATAGGTTGAACTGGATGATCTTGGAGGTCTCTTCCAACCTGGTTGATCCTATGATCCTAACTGAACCAGTGCCTCTCCACGGTATGTTTTTATCTGAAGGGATAGAACTTGACTCCATTCTGCTCCTGTTTGCATCTAGAGAGGCCTAAAAGTGGTGTTCTGAGGGAAAAGGAGAGGTGAAACAAGGAGTTCAGTGTCCCAAAATGCCTCCAGAACCACTTGGGTGGGTGAAGCCTGGAGGCATACTTTTATTTGCCCCACAATGGAGAAATTCAAAAGCACTTTGCTCTGATCTGTATGGGCTAAGGTGCATATCTACCTTCAGAAAAGCACAGCCCTTTTCAGAGGTAACTTAGTCACTTAATCCTGGTGACTTCCAATAACACTTGGGCTGGTAGGGACTTCCTAGAGTGCAGCTTACTGCCCATGTTTGCTAAAGATGGTTTCTATCTCTGGCAGGAATTAGATGCCAGCTTTTGTGTGAACTGTGGTCACCACCCTGTATAAGAGACTCGGAGAAATACCTTTGGGAATTTGAACTGCAAAGTTGAACGGTGGGACAGTCCTCCTCAAAGCACTCTTAGAGCCCTCTTAGCTAAAATTTGGAGTCTTTGATTGAGCTCAAGTCTGTGAGGAAATAGTGTTGCAGTTGAGAAGACCTGAGCTAATTGTTCTAGGAAATGTTTCTCTGGTTCGACATACAAAATACTCCTTTTCCAGAGTTTGGTTGGTGTCCATCTGATTTCTCAGCTTGTTCCCATGACTAAGTTGGGGGTAAGAGCAGTAGGGCATTTTCTTTGAAGTGTGATTATGGCTTCTCAAACAAAACTGAGCTCCTCGAGGTAAAAAAGGTGCTCAGTGGGGTATGTTGGAAGCAAACACTCTATTGATGCATCTTGGTGGGTTCTTCTGAACGAGGCTTCCCTTTGAGAGTTGCAAATCCCTGCAGATCTTTCAGTGAGCCCCTTAAACAAGCCACAGAAAATGACCATTAGTGTCACATCGTCATACAGGATGCTCCAAATCAATGGGCTGTCAGAGTTTCCCATGTAAAACTGGTGCATGGACCTGACCTGATCCCACTGCAAACCCACGAGGCCATCATGGAGCAGCTGGCAGCCAGTCCATGATGTGGGGCTGCCCTGACTGTGGCTGCGGAGGAGGCAATGTTGCTGCTGCCATGTGGGAGGCCCAGGGCTCAGGAGGCAGTTCCTGGGGCTGGGGCCCCTCAGAGGGGACACTCATTCTGCTCAGAGGAAAGTGCAGCTTTCACCGCCTCCTCTCCAACCCCCCTTCCTTCTCTCCTTCCATTTTTTTGCCCTTCTTGCTTCTCACAGCTGCTGCCTTGGGGAGTCAGCCTTGATATGGGAGGAGGCCGCCTTCCCCTCAAGGGAAGGGTGAGGGCAGCTGCCCCTGCTTCAAATCCACAAGTGGGGGAGATGAATAAGGGACAATAAAGTTGGGGGCCTCAGCACAGGCTGAGGATGAGCACATCTGTCCTCGGAGATGAAGCCCAGCTCTGTAGTTTGGGGCTGGTGTGGCTTGGATTGCATTGCTGTAACTGGGAAGGCAGAGGAAAAGGAGGATGCCAGCATTTGGGTGCCTCCCCTCCAAGGGAAGTTTGAAAAATGGTTAGCAAGTAGCTTTTGTTCCTATGTTGTCCTCAAACCAGTCTTTTGTGCACATACACACACACATGTACCCACATTGATTTTACTTGTGGACATCATAGCTGGCCAAAAACTATCCAAGAGGTCTCAGAAATAGACAGATGTCTATATCTGTATATTCACCTATAACACCTTGAGGTAGAGGACAGTCACCCATCCCAGCTGTCAGACTTGCTGCTGTAGCAGGTACCCTCTGCTTACCTGCACTCACAGGTACCCAATCACATCCAAAATGCTTAGAGATGAGCCACTTGTGCCCTAATAAAACACTTCAAAGTGAAGGAGCAAAAGCAACCTGAACCTCTTTTGCAACACCTACCCACCCCCCAACCTCTTTTTGGTTTAGTTGTAGTTTTTCTTTCTGGGAGAACTGTTGTGCAGGTAGAAGAGAGAGATCGTATTCAAATAGCTGTGCAGATCCATTTAGGAAAGTCAAGATGCAATTCTGCAAAAGTCTAGGGTGATGCCTCCACAGATGCAGGCAGCATAGGTGGATTTTGCTGTCCTGCGAGGAAGTGGACAGAGGGAGCTCTGAGCAGCTGGTAACTCCTGGAGCAAGGGGTTGCAGATACCCCGACACTGTACCCAAACTCTCCCAGGCACAGCTTCAGGGGCTATGTTGGGAGAGTTGAGAGTAGGGAGTAGGATCTGGCAGGACTGGGCTGAGCTAAGAGTCCTGGGAGCGTCCAGAACTGCCCCAAACCCCTGTCCGACTCGCACCGCTCCGGCGAGCACTGAGTTTTACTCCTTCATTTCCTTTATCATTTTAGTTTCTAAAGCATGGATGATTTAGGCACAAGATTATTTAGATTGTATCGTTTCCGGAAATACATCTATCGTGCTTGAATTTCAAACCCGAGCTTTCCGAGAGTCCCCAGATTTCCTTCCCATCCCACTATGCTTCCCAGCCCCGGCTCCCCGCTCTAGTTCACGCCGATACTCTGCAAGTCGCCATCTGAGGGAAGCCGAAAGAGTTCTTTAATGGGCTCATTAGCCGGGTTGAACACAGGCTTAGGTAATAGGGATGGAGCAATACTGAGAATTAGTTTGGAAGAAAAACATCAAATGGAAAGGCTCTGACAAAGCTCCGCTTGGCTCTAGCTCAGCCGAGGTGCCGTCAGATACCAAGATTCAGTTCCCCGTGGCTTCAATTGGGATTTTATTTCGGTTGCTCTCTAATTTCCATCTCGTACTATGTCGCAAGTACTTTCAGGCTCATTTTAAAGGGCAAGAGATTTCGTTCAAATTTTTAGGAGAGGGATCAACTTTTTTTTATATCAGGAGCAAAGGATCGTTTAATTTCTGTTTTGAGTTTGAGGAAAGCATCCGTAATCCCCTGCTGATTAAAAAAGAATAATCAGGCAAGTTGTTGTTTTCCTTCAAAGATAGCAATTTCTCTCGCAGAGACGAACTCAGAGCTGAATTTAGCCCAGTGGGAAAGTCTCCAGAAGAGAAGGGGGAAAAAAAAAAGGTAGCGAATATTTTAGGCTAATGTCACCCTCTGTTGAACTCTGGCAAGTGGCTCTGAAGGCAGAGAGCTGTCGGAGCTGGTCTGCTATTAAGTAGTAGAAGAGGAGTCCGCCTCTACCTTCATTTAATGTTCTTTTTAAACCCTTCGTGGGTGTCTCTGGCTTTTTAGACTACGGACGTGGATTGACAATAGGCGCTTAGAGTCCTTGCTTTAAAAAACTGCTTGGCGCTTACGCTGACCACTAGATAATCATCTGCATGTAGAGTGGGCTACTGACACTAAATACCACAAAAGCTTTGCGTCTCACAGCCCCTCTGCGCCTGTCGCCTCGCAAAAAGGTGTGTTGGTTTAGGGTTTGTTTTAAAGGTGAATTTGTTTGTTGTTTGGGTTGATTTTTTAACTATTTTTTTAAAAGCAAAACCAAAAACCACTTCTTTTGGTTTTTTGGCGTCTGTTCTTCTTGACCTTTTTTTTTGTGTTTTGTTTGTGTTTGTTTTTTTGTTTTTGGAGGAGGAGAGCATCCCGGGCGCCGCTCAGCAGATAGTCAAACGGGCAAGGAGAAGGGAGAAGGGAATTACTCAGTTTGGTTGCATCTGCCTGGAAGCATTCGCGGCTTGGCCACAGGCAAAACGCAACGTGTGTGTTTCACCTAAACCGAGACTAACGCTATGCTGGTGTAAACCGCCCTCACTTCTCCACACCCTAGCCCCCTCCGCTGAACCACCAAAGAGGGGCTGCTGTGGAGGCATTAGACCGATCTCCTTCGCTCCCTTCCGAGACCATCCTAGGGAACGGGAGCGTTCCTTTCGCCCCGCGGCTGCAGCCGATGGGAGAAGTTATTTGACCATTTGCGAATATCTACCCCCTTCTTTTTAATTATTTCCCCAACGCGTTTTTAACTTATGTCCAACTGCTTCCTGCGGGTAAACGTGGCTTTATCTTTACCATATATTGCGTTAAGGGACGCAACCGATTTCTTCGCGCTCCGGACTCAAGCCCGACGCGCTTAAAACTGAAGTATTTTATACAATTATACAAATGCATCCGAATGAAATAAAACTTTGTGTCAGTGGCTTTTCAGTCCGGGGTCGCATTTGTTCTCCTGCCGACAAATGCGGCGCCTCTGGCCCGAACCAAACTGCCGAAAACTAGACTTTTCTCCCGAGAAAGTTTGATGTTTCTAACCGCAGTTCCTGCGTCTCCCAGTAGGCGGCACAAGAGCTCAATTCTTCGGGTGACCACAGGCGAGCAGCTCCACTCTCTAATTAAGCAGCCAGAGTTTTAACAGCTATTTTTAAAATTATTATTAATAATATTAATAACAATACGTACAATAATATCAATAGCCAAGGGAAAGGGCATAGGCAGGGAGTAAAGAAAGGTGGCAGACGGCCGGCCGCTAGATGCAGGTATCGCTGTACACAGCGGTGCGAAGCGGCACTTCACAATTAACACAAACTTGTATACGGGATGAACAAAAAATTCACACACACACACCCCGACCCAGACGCTGTTGTGCTACGGGGCTCTGAAGTTATTCTGTAGGGGTTAGGCTGAAATACTCTAATCGCAGCACGAAATAGGAAGGCGTCAGCGAGCAGGAGCACGGGGCGGCTTTGCTCTGCCTGGCCCCGACTACCCCGAGCTGCCGTTGCAGGGTGAACCTGCAGCCCCCCGCAGCTTTTTGTCTCTGAAAGGCTTTTTGTGTGCGTGTGCCTTCTCTCCATTCGCCAGCACCGCTGCCAGGGAACGTGAAGTGACAAAAATGCCGGCCAGTAACTCATTTCCCACTTAATTTTATTAAAAACCCAAAAAAACTTACGGCGCTGCTTAGAAAGTTTAAGGCAAACGTAAATTTTATTGGAAATGTTTTATGAAGCCCTCCATTTAATTAGTAAAAGACAAACACACACACACCTCCCCATAACTTCTGCAGAGGTCAGGGAGGGGGAACGAGCAGTCACCCTCTCGCCACTGCGGGCCGCTCCCGCGGGCTGCCGGGGCTCCGATCCCGCTTCTCCCGCTTCCGTCGGGCTGCCGGCGGACAGCCAGGGCCTGAGATGTTATGCTGGGATGGCACAAACTGACCGCCGGCCGGATCAGCCATTCATTGTTTCGAGAGTCGGGAGCTAGTAAACAAACCTCGAAAACTCCCGGCGCTGCGCTTCATCTGCTTACTTAAATCCTCTCCAGTTAACCTCTTTTTATTATCACTTTCCCCCCAGCCTTGGGTCTGCCCTTTAATATGTCTTTAAATAGGGCTCGTTTAGGGGTTTTGTGGGTTGGGGTTTTTTTTCCTCCCTCATCCCTCTTCCAACTGTTTCATCACGCTGTGACTTTTCGGATATCTCCCCACGTATCTCTTCTTCCCCCTCTCCCTCTCCCCCTTATCTGAAGCATTCCTGGATTATCTCTCGGTCTCTTTTCAAACGCTTTCTTCTGCGGTTTCTTGTTTGTCTCTTCTGCTTGTTCCTATTTCAGTTTTCAAATTTCAATATTAATGGTGAAAGAGCGCACTCGGATGCTAATTTACACACACAGAGCCCCCCTCCTCTCCTCCCTCCCCACAAATCCCTGCTAGGAAAGCGGCAGGGAAGCCAGCTAGAAAACATTGGATTGTTCTTAGGTATGACTAATTCTTTCCTTAAGCTGGGAAATTCAGCCTGATTAAAAGCCTCATTTATTATCCGATAAGCAAATGGACCCAGATTCCACCTCGTGGAGGAGGCTCCCTTGCTCCCTAGACGCGCTTTTTCCCCCCCTTTTTTCTCCCCCCGTCGCCCCCGGCTCCGTGAACCACTCCTCGAAAGGCCCATTTCCAGCCGGGAAGAGGGTGCTCGGGGTTCTTGGGGGAGACGGGCACGGCACAGCAGAGCGCAACTTCCCGTGCTCAGCTGCGAGGCCGCTGCCCTGCCCCGCAAACAACCTCTTTGCTTCTCCTTTTCCCTTGCCTCTATCCCCCCCCCCCTACACACACACCTCTTCTCTCTCTTTTTTCCACCGTGCCCTGGGCAAGTGGCACTAGATACTTGCAAAAACAGCAAGACTGGGGCAAAAATACTAAGAAAAGATCCACTTTGGCTCCAAAAGGCAGAGCGGGGAGAGATGCCGCTCAGAGTCGGTGCAGCCGCAGCGGGAGTTCAGCGAGACAGCGCGGAACTGTCCATTTGCTTCCCCCACACTCCTTCTTTTTAATAGATGATTAATTAGTGCCTGGATTAATTTATTTTATTATTTTTATATTTTTTTCTTTATGTCCGGTGTATCGGAGGCGGAGAAGCGCGCAGCAAGCCCTCAGACTAATAACTGTTTGCTAATTGTAAATCCCTTATCCAGAATGAGGTTTGGGCAAACAATTTGTCTAGCTGTAAAGACGCTGTAAAAGTGTTTTAAGCCAGTTTGCGCCGAATTGATCTCCTAAAGGGCCTGGTGGAGACGTTCAAAATGGGGTTGTTGTGGGATTATTTTTTTTTTCATCATTCCTTTTTAGAAGGAGAAGAGAAAAAGGGATGGGGAGAAGGCATCTCAGGGGAGTTGAGATGCAGCTTCCTCCTGCCAGAGACCTGTGAGGCTGGGAATCATTACCGAGCGCCGTTCCCCCGGTAAACGGGTAGAGGGATCTTACCTCACTGCATTGGGTCGGCTCCCACCATGGGGCGGGGGTGTTAGTGTATGAAAATGGCTCTTACCTGAGAGGTCTTTATTTCCCTCGCCGGGCTAAAAGGCTGGTCCTACTGGAAAGGGGAATGGGGGGTCGAAACGGGTTTCCCCGAAGTTTAAGACGTGGCGGCGGGGGCCAACCCCGGTACCCGGGTAGCGCGCCAGCATCAGCTCTATCCTGGGGGGGGGGGGGGGTTACCGGAGGACACCGCCCCCTTCCCCATCATCTCACTCTGTGTATGTGTGTGTTCTCCCTCTTCCTCCCCTCATTTCCCGGGGAGGGGGGGGACGGACGACGACGCAGTAGATGCGATAGGGTTGGGGTCTGCAGGTAACGACGGGGTGGTGGGGGTTAAGGGTTTGGTTCTCCGCTGCCAAACCGTCGGGGGACTAAGGGATGGCTGTGCTTTTAGCTGCTGGGATGGGGGGGTACAGGGAGGGTGTTGCAAAGGCAGCGTGGAGCACAACTAGGGATGCGGGTGAGAGGGGTGAAGGAAGCTAACCGGAGCACCCCGCGGGCAATGGTCCCGCTGGCTACGGGCACCCCGGTTCGCTTGCACCATCCCCCCCCCTCGCCCCCCCCAATGTCGCGCCGGTCCGAGCCCCGCTTCCCACCCGGACCAATCACAATGCAGCCCATCGTTGATTGGTCAGCGGCGGCACAGCGGCGGCGGCCGGGGGCTGGGTGAGCTCACTCGACCGGCGGCCGCGGGGGGAGCCCGGCGAGGGGCGGGTTGGCGGCGCGGCCCCCGGTGTGTGCGTGTGTGTGTGTGAAGGGTGGGGGGACGGACGGACGGGATTAGACAAAGGGAAGGGAAGCGGTGAAGGGAAGGGGGATGACAGCGATTGGGGAATGGAGGGGGGAGCGAAGGGAAGGAATGAGGGAGTGGGAGGAGATGACAAGCAGTGTTTGAGGGGAAGAGGTGGCGGGGTTGAGGAGGGGAAGGGGGGGAAGGCGTCGTTGCGTGGCCTCAGGGCGGTTCGGCGCGCCCCCCTGTGCCGGTGGCGGAGTTGCTAGAGCCCAGCGCATTGTGTAAGACGCGACCTGTTATGGCCACCACTACTTCCGGGTTCCCGCAGTCTGCTCCAGCCTGGCGCTGCGCTGCGCTGGCCGCGGCGGNCCTTCCCTCCCCTCCCCTTCTCCCCTCCCCGCTGCCCTTCCTCTCCGCGCCCGCCCCGCACGGCAAACCCCGCGCCCGGGCCCGCCTCCGCCTCCGCCAGCCTCGCCCGGCCAACCGCGCAGGGGCAGAGCGAGCCGGAGCCGGCGAGGAATTAGGAGCGATCCGAGGAGGAGCGAGAGAAAAGAGAAAAAAAAAAAAAAAAAAATATCACTAAACAAAGGAGGTAGTAAAAAAGAAAAAAAAAAAAAAAAAAAAAA
>WAAF01003895.1:905622-929606 GCA_013400475.1 Tricholaema leucomelas | reverse complement strand
TTTTTCTTTTTTTTTTTCTTTTTTTTCCTTTTTTTTTTTTTTTTTTTTCCCCTGGTCATTGTTGAACTTTTTTTGCATCCTCTTGCTGGGTTAGGTACCTGACTTCTTATCAGCAAGAAAAGTTTAGCGAAGGAAAGCTGGGGCTTCGGGATCTGCCTCCGTTCACAAGGTGGGGTTTGGGAGGTTTAGGGATGGGGAGATCTTTTTTCCTTTTTCTTGGTTTGTTTGTTTGGTTTAACATTTTAAGTTTTTATTATTATTATTATTTCTTTATCCTCCGTCCTAAACTTGAAGAATTTCTAGTCGTGCCAGGCAACCGGGCCGGAGCAGCCCCGGCCTGGCGAGGTGATTCGCTCCCCAGGGCCGGCGTGGGTATTTTGGGGGTGGAGGAGTGAAGAACCGTCGTTGCAGAGCCCGGGCTCATCCCGGGGTGGGGGGGAGAAAGTAGCTTCTCCCCGGGGAGGAGGGGGGAAGGACGGGACGCTGGGAGCGGGGCTGCTGCCTCCCCCACCTCCTTTTTCCCCACCTCCCTGAGAGCTCCCCCCCAACCGCTTCTCTGATGTCTGTCTGCTCTCTTGTGCCCCGCAGTACGACGAGCTGCCCCACTACGGCGGCATGGAGGGGGTGGGCATCCCCACCACCATGTACGGGGACCCCCACGGCGCCCGCCCCATGCAGCCCGTCCACCACCTCAACCACGGGCCGCCGCTCCACTCGCACCAGTATCCGCACGCCGCCCACGCCAACGCCATGCCCCCCGCCATGGGAGCCTCCGTCAACGACGCCCTCAAGAGAGATAAAGATGCCATCTACGGGTAGGTGCCGCGTAACTTGCGCGGGGTAGGAGCTTGGGTGGGGGGAGAAAGAGTAAGGGGATGTGCGGGCCGGGCTGTTTCTGCACGGGATGGGGAAGGATAGCTTGGGGTAGTGCTTTTAACTTTAAGTAGCGTTATAATGATTGTTATTACTACGTTGAAAAGAGGAGGGAGAGAGAAAGAGGATTAGGGGTGCCTCTAGCACGGGGAACAGCGAGAACACCGGGAAAATAGGAGCTGGATGTTGCTGAAGGGGCAGCAGGCATCACCCCGGCAAAGGAGGAAGAAAAGGAAGAGGAGGAGAAGGGGCAAGAGGAGGAAAATAATATTCCAGGGACACAAAAGCTGTGCCGAGTGGTAAAATCCCTACAGGGAGTTTGGGAGCAGGGAGAGTTTGGAGTGCTTCACCCAACTTTCTATCTTGTTCATCCTTCCTTTGAGGGATGAAGGGGAGANGGTTGTTGCTTGTTTGTTTTTCCTTTGAATTTTAACATTTTAAAACTTTTTTAACCTGACAACATGGAATGCTGCTCGATGTGGCAGCTTGCACAGCAGTTTCTAGGCCCTTGTGATGGGGAGCTGATGGGTGACACTGGGAGGCAGATGCTTTTAAAACGAGTTTGAAGGGAAGTTTTAAGAGCCCTTTTAAAATCCGCTTCTTCTTAAACAGAGAGGAGAAGGGGAGGGTGTGAGGCGTGTAAAAAAAAAAAAAACAACAAAACAAAACAAACCAAAAACAGAAAACCAAACACCCAAGCAAAACCCCCCCAAACCATGCAGTTTGCTTTCTTTTAGAAGTCTATCAGAAATCTGCAGGGTTAGTTTAAAGTCAAGTGATGTTCGGTACCCAAAGGGAAAAAAAAAAACAACCTAGGAAAAGAAAGTATGAAGCCCTGGAGGGGAAAAAAAAAAGGGGAAAAAAAGACCTCCCTGTTATAAATATACATATATATATGTGTGTCTGTGCCCACGCTTATTTATTTATTTAAATTATTAAACGGCCGAGGGAGCCAGACGCACACACAGCCCTTCTCCTGGGGAGGCTTTTAAAGCTGGGAGAGACCAAAAACACCTGGATCCCAGCGCAGCTTGGGGGAAGGGGTGGGGGAAGAGCAGAGGGCCAGGCTGTGCAGCCTGGCTTGGTCAGCACTGAGTAGGTTTAGAGGCTTCCTTTATTTTGTAATTTTGATGGGAGTTGTTTCTCTTTTTCTTTTGCCATTTTTTTTCCCCTCCTCTTTTTTTTTTTCTTTCTCTGGGGTCCCTCCCCCCATCCTTTGCCTCCAGCAAATCCTCCAGCAGAAAATGGGAATGAAAAGCGTGAAAGGCAGAAGTGCACATCTAGAGATTTTTTAAAATTTTATTATTATGTCCTAAAGACAAGGAAAGTTAATTCAAAATGGCTGCTAGAACCGGCTTGGGTTTTATTCTTAGCTTGTCCTAAGGTTGTATGAGCAGTATCTGCGAGCAGATAACAGTGAAGGGCCGAGGAGAGGCAGGGGAGATGTCGGGCTGCAGGCTGTGGGAAGGCACTGGGAGGCGATGGTGGGGGGTGTCAGAGGCCCCCTCGGTGTGTACCCCCTTCTCCAGGCAAGCTGCTGCGGGACTAGCTGTTGTTGTGTTTGGGGGTTGTTTGTTGGGGTTGGGTGGGGTTTTTTTGGTTGTTGTTATTTGGGTGTATTTTTGCAGTAGGGTGTTTGGTTTTGGGGTTGGGTTTTTGGTTGGTTTTATTTGTTATGATTTTATTTTTCTTGGGTTTTCCCCCCCCCCCTCTCTGTGTGTGTGTGACTATTGTATTTTCTTTCAGACACCCCCTGTTCCCTCTTTTAGCACTGATTTTTGAGAAATGTGAATTAGCTACATGCACACCCAGGGAGCCCGGGGTAGCGGGAGGCGATGTTTGCTCCTCTGAGTCTTTCAATGAAGACATAGCAGTGTTCGCCAAACAGGTCAGCAAAAAAAAAAAAAGAAAAAACAAAACCCAGCAAACAAAAAGCAAAAACCGGGGTGAAAATGGTAAAAAAAAAAAAAAAAAAAAAAAGGGGGGGGGGGGGGGAGGAAAAGAAAATCGCAAGGAGAAAAAAAGAAGTCTCTGTTGAGATAAAGATGCGCATTTCCCACTCCCCCCTCTCTTGCTGCAAGAGACATTAAAAAAAAAAAAGACAAGCCAGACCAAAAGAGAAGGAACAAAAGTCGGGAAATCTCGGCATTTATCACCCCCTGAAAGAAATGAATGGAGCGGAGCCTAGCCGGGAGTTTCGCTGCGCGGCTCCCGAGCGCCGGCTCGGGCTTTTCCCGGGAAGCTCCGTAGGTATTTTTCGGTGTATTTGATTCCACTTGTTCAAGTGTTTGGCTTGATGTACTAAAATCCAGCAGTCAGGGCTTTGCACGAAAGGTTACATAATGGACCCGACAGTGTAATGAAGCAAAAAATAATAATGTCTGCTTTTGCTGCTTCCATATTTCAAATCTTTTTATTATTTATTTCACCACCTCCCTCTCCCCTTTTCCTCCCCTTTCTTATATTTAGATCCGAGCAGAGAAACCCCTCTTTTCCTCTAATCCTGAACTGGATAACTTGGTAAGAGTTAACAACACTTATTCCTCTCCCCACCCCCCCACCCCCCCTTTCCCCTTTCCTTCCCATTTATTTTTTAATTGTTTAAAAAAATCCCAAAGCAAGCAACCAACCAACCAAAAAAAAAAAAAACCCTCCTAAACCTTCTGGAGAGGTGTTTTTGATGGTGTTAAATTGACAGTTTCTCACATGGATTTCTTTTCTTTTCCTTTTTTTTTTTAATGATGATGTTGTTTAGACTTACAAGTAAATATGGTGCAATAATTGCATGGAAGTTAAAAATATGTGTGTATATATATATATGTAAATCCCATAAGGATAGACATAAAGCAAGCCCCCCCATCCAGATGGGATCTTGTGGGCTCAGTGGTAAGCTCAGCAACCCAAGCGGAGTGTGGATTTCCCCACGCACCTTTGAAGCAACTCGGTGGGAAATGTAGAAGGTCGCTGTGGTTGGGGATGCACCCAATTTTATTATCACTTTGTTTTCCCTTAAGGGTAACTATTTTGTAGGAGCCTCGCTCCCCGTTTTTGCAAGGCGAGGAGGTGGTGATGGTGGGATTGGTTGGGATTTTTTTTGGTAAGGAAATGTTTATGATCCGTATAATGTAGCTGCTTCGTTGCAATAGGAATCTCATCCTAGTCAAGCCACCACATCATCCCCANCCCCCCCCCCCCCCCCCCTTTCTTTTTTTTTCTCTTGGTTAACTCTAGATCGCTTCTCGTTAAAGAGCGCACAAAGCCACCGCTATTAAGTTTTAGTGTTATTGCCATAAATCAAAACAACTTTTTTATTTACTACTTAGAGAAAAGTCGAGCTACAAAGTGTGGCAGGGGCCGGCTTGTGGGAAATATCCTCAAATCCAGGAATGAGATAAATATTTGTGTTGTTTGTATCTTTGCAGATGATTCAAGCCATACAAGTATTAAGGTTTCATCTGTTGGAATTAGAGAAGGTAATTTTTGTCTCTCTCTCTCTCTCTCTCTTTCCCTGTTTCTGTTTCTTCCTCCTGTGTTTCAGTGCTGCTGAAGTTCAGGCTTCTGGTAAATTTGCATAAATGTCTTTCTTTCTGGTAATTAGTGTCAAGACCAATCTTGGCGTCCATTTCTCTTCGCAGTTTAATTACAATTTCAGCCTCTAAACCCGGGCTCTCAAATGCCCAGGCCTTGTGTTCGTTGTAATACTTTGCTGGCTTTGTATAAATAGTTGCAGTTCTGTGGTGAGGCTTCAAATGGTTGGTTCAGCCAAGCCCCTAAAACTGGTATATTTTAATTTTTTTTTTCTTTTAAAGTGAAAAAATATTCTTTAATGTTTTATTTCCTGGATGGTGGCAGGGAAGAGACTTTGTCTGTGGTATAGCTGGAATGGGGAGGGTTGTTGTTTTTTTTTTTTTATTGCTATTATTATTTATTTTTGAGAGCCATCTGCAGGTCATGCTTAGGGCATGGATTGTCCTGTAACATTTTGCAGAGACAAAGCAGAGTTGATAGTTGGTGCCTGTCTCTTGTTCCTGGGAATATTGTACATCTCCGAGCAGAAGAAAGAGGTTGCAGCCTAAACGCAGAGGGGTTTGTTGGGGATTTTTTTTTTGTTGTTGTTTTCTTTTTATTTTTTACCTTTTTAAATACTTTTTTCCATTTTCCCCCATTTTTTTTTGTTTTTTTTTTTTTTAATTGCTGGCTGGTTTAGAACTCTTAGGAGGGAGAATGCTAATTTCTAAGAAGGTGGTGTCACCCGAGCTCCCATTAAATTGGGAGCGCGCTCTGGTTTCCTGAGAATTTTTTACGTGTCAGTGATAGCTGGCCTAAGAAGAAAATTCCCTTTCTCCTAAAAATAAACATTTTGAGAGGTTTTTAAATAGCTGAAAAGTTTCTCAGGAGCCTTGGCCACTTTAACCGTAACTGGCAGGTTGTTCTTGCTCTACCCAAAACGTGTTAAAATCCGCCCATTAATCGGAGAGGGGCTCAGGTACCAGTCTACCAGAGCGACTGGAGATTTCAGGGCACTGGTGCCTGTGATGTATTTTGACCCATGGGGGAAATTCTATTTATTTAAATATTTTATAAAATACTCTTTCCCCCCACCACCACCTCTAACCCTCTGTCCCCATACCCCTTTGGAAAGGGTTTTATGATGAAATAACCGGATTGAAATTAAATAGTTTACCTTAAATGTCACCCATGCAGGTCACCTCTCTAATGGCCACAGCTCCGGGAGCAGATGAATTTAACACGGGTGTTGAATATGTTGTAGCCTGTGAATCATCTTGTCACTGTCAATTTTCTGGGATATCTCTATTTTGCGAGAAAAGAAAGTTATTCCTAATTCTGGATGCGTCTAGAGGTCTCTGGGGGATAATTGCAGTGTGTTTCCCCTATTTAGGACTTTTGATGTCACAGGGGTGAAGGGGGGAGACTGGTTGCACTTGTCAATTTTACTTATGTATTCCTGATTATATTTTATTCCTTCCCTCATCCNTGATGTTTTGTTGTTTGGGGTTGCTTTAATTATTTTTTTGTTTGTTTGTTTTTTTAACCTCTGTCATAATGCAGGTACACGAATTATGTGACAATTTCTGCCACCGGTATATTAGCTGTTTGAAAGGAAAAATGCCTATCGATTTGGTCATAGACGATAGAGAGGGCGGATCAAAATCGGACAGTGAAGACATAACAAGATCAGCAAACCTAACAGATCAGGTATGATCTCGCCAGCGCCGCACACGCTGAAATTTGTATGCAGATCGCTCGCCGGGTCACTACGCCTCCTTTTTATTATTTGCATATGATTAAGTCCCTTTTAGATAAATTTCCATCGAAATGAAAATTTTTTTGAATAATGTGGCTATTATTGCTTCATTAAGGCTTGCTCCCGGATTCGACCTGGCGAGATGAGCTTGTAAAAGCATCGCCTACAAACTCGACCTGTTTCTTGTCGCTTTTAATTTTTGTCTTTTATTTTATTTACCCTTTACCATAATGGAAGCGCTTCTCCGGGAACGGCTGGCTTCTTGGTGGCTTAAGGAAAAGGAAAGGAAAGGTTGGGAGGCGTTTTTCCCAAAATAAGAAGAAAATCCCGAGATAGGTGGTCCTGGGGAAGACAGAGAGGGTTTGAAATCTAGCAAATACTGGCTATTTTCTTCCCCGTCTCTACGGTTCATTAGTCCGTCTTGTCAGTTTTCCTTGGCCGAACGCTTTTAGACTTCAGTGAACATTGCTTTGTGCACGCCTGCCTGCTGCAAACGCGCCCATTTTATTTTACTTAATAGAAAGGAAGAAAAGAAAGAAAGGGGGGCGGGGGGTGGTGGTGTTAAGAAAAAATAAATAAACAAAAACCACCACGGAGAAAATCAAACGGGACCCCGGGTTTTAAATTCTGCTTCTCTGTCTTTCAAGTTTTTCAACCTCTCGCTTGAAAAATACAAATATCTGAACTTCCCCCACCCCAAACCAAGCCGGCAAAGCCTTATCCTGGTCTCTAGCTTTTGTCTGGGATGGTTCAAACCTTTAATGCCGGCTTTTAGTCGATATGGAAAACACGGATGACTTGTGAAAGCTGCCTGTCCTCTCTCCCCTTCCTTTCCCCTGGGTCTGTCCCCTCTGCTGGGCTTCTTGTCTTACTGTGGTAGCGTTTGGGGCTAATTCAGGAGGTGCCCGGAGCTAAAGTAAAGCTCCTGAATGGTGGAAGTGGCTGAGATTCAGCTTTTCATTTTTTTTTTTCCCGGAGTTGGGTGAAACTGCGGGATCTTTCCGGTCGGTTTGCTGTCTCTCAACCGAGGGGGTAGCAGCGCTTTGGCTACGAGAGAGGGGGTCCCTGAACACNTAACACCACCCCCACCCCCAACTCCCCAATTATTTCTTCGTAAATATAGTCTTAGGAGTAATCAGCTCTCGACTCTGGCGGTTTCCTTTTGTTCAAGCAAGGCGCAGTCAAGCAGACAGGAGTTTCCTCAGCCCCTTTACCATTATCACCAGCACTGTCAGCTAGAGTTACCCTATAGATTACCCGACAGAAAAGTGCGTTGCAACTGGCTCTTAAATTTTCTCTCCTCTCCTCCAAAGGTTTATCGGGCTGCTGGTAGGGACAGGGAGAGGCAGGCTTGAAGGAAGGAGGCATGGACTTAAAACCCAATCAAACAAAAAAAAAATAATCAGGCGTTTATGGAGTACTTCTCCCCCCTACACCTTTACAATTGTGCTGCGAATGAGGGAAAAGCAGCGCAAGGGCAGCGCGGTACCCGGCGGGGCAGGGAAGATGCTCCGGGGGTTAAGGAGGTAGCCTCTAGCGCAGCGCTTTAAAGCCAGGGAGCTTTAAAACGAGGAGGGGGTTGTCTAGCGGAGGGGAAGCTCGGCTCGCTGCTGTTGAATAAAAATTGTAATCCAACAAGTCTAACTAGAAAATGGGTTTCTAAAAGCTCTGGAGTGCTGGGTACATAAAGCTATTTGAGCAAATTACAAGAATCGCTCAGGGGCACGAATGAAATCAACACTTTAATTGCCTCCAAAATGAAGATTTATACCCCATTTTTTCCCGACGAATCATTATTATATTAAAGGGAAAGCTAAATAAATGAAGCTGTAGTTTTAGGGTCGTGAAGGAGAAGGGGTTCCTGTCGTGTGTGCGTGTCCCCAACCCCGCTGTATCCTTCCCCTCCTCCCTCGTGAGCCAGGAGCGAGGATATTGCGCACCCGCCGCCTGCCTCTTTCCCGCTACGCGGGCCGGGTGGGCCCTCCTGGGGTACTATTCCAGCCCCCGTACTGGACAGGGGTGACCGCGCAGCCCTCTCTGCATCCGCGGAGCTACGCGGGCAGCGGGGCTTCGCTTTCCCTACCGAAGGGAAAAAGCGCAAAGCCCGCGCTTTCCCCTTCCTGCCTCCTTCCCGCCTCGGGCCGCGGAGGTTGCGCGGAGCGTCTGCGGGGAGTTTTACCGGGGGATGCAGAGTCATCGGCGTTCCCTACCCCTCCTCCCCCAGTAAACTCCAGTGCCAAGGCTGGCAGTATCAGGGCCCTAATGGTTAAGTAATAAAGTGTTGAGTGTTTGTCGCTGGGGCGGCTAATTAGGATGTCCCTGCGCGGTGCGTGTTTATGGCTGCGCGTCCCCGGGATGCGCGGGTGCGCAGGAGCCGGCTTTGGGGGGGAGGTGGAGAGAGAGAAAGGGACTGCGGGCAGGACCGGGAGGGTTGTGCCCCCAGCCTGCCCAGGCTTTTGAGAGCAGTAAAAGAGTAAAGTATGTAAAGGCTTTTATTAAGGATTTCATTATGTTTTCCTCTAGTGAGGTAGTAAAGGTTATGGTTAACAGGGTAGGGATTGGATGTTTTTGTGTTTTGTTTTTGTTTGGGTTTTTTCCTTTTTTTATTAAAAAAAAAAAATGCTGTTCTCCCTTTACTTATTCTTTCCTTATAGGCCCCCTCAATGCCAGTGCCTTTCAGTCTCCCTGGTTAATGGAAAGCAATGACACTAATGCTACATTTTTGCTAAGTAAAGCCCCGTAACACTGAGCATTGTTTGGTGATTTAACTAGCTCAGTGGCAATAGGTCACTAAAATAGCATCCTTCTCCCACGGGCACGACCTCACTGCCTGCCAGGGTGGGACCTGAGGTGTTCTTGTTTACCATCTCAGCTCCAGAAGTACAAGGCAGGAGTTTGAGGGATGACTGAACTGGAGAGCACCCAGGTTCCGGGACTTTAAAAACCCAGAAGAATTGCACCCGTCCTCAACATTTCAAAATAAACCTTTATTTAATCATTAGCTTTTTAAACATTTGCATGTTTAAATTTTCAAATGTTTGTCAGAGCCCAGAAAGATTTAAAACACAGCTGTTGTGTGAGGCGGGTGGAAAAACTGCCTCAGATTAAAAACCAAACCAAAACAAAAAAACCCCAACCCGAACATCAAGACACAACACCAAAGAGTGTTTGCAGGCAGATAGCAGAAATTCAGTTTCTTAGGGAAATCCTAAACTAATCCCATGGGCCTGTTTTCTTGGAGCCACATCACCTTGGCGCCCAGGTGCTCTAGTCCAAGCTGTCAAATTCCCCTACAAGAGCCTGTCTGCAGAAAGTCCTTTAAGGAAAGCAGCGTGTAAAGTAGCCACCACATCCGTATAAAATACATTAGCAGCACAAGATAGGTTTTTATGGGAACAAAACAGTATTTTCTTGTGGCACTGGACTTGTTGAGCAAATCCATGGTGGTATTCCTTGACCAAAAAAAAAAAAAATTAATAATGCTCAAGCCAATTACGTGTGCAGAAAGTTGTAAAGGCAAATCGGCAAAGAGCCAAATTCCTATAGGGACCAGGAGGGAAACGATCAAAAAATGAACATGAAATAAGACTTCCTGTAAGACGGTCCATAACTCAACATTATTTGACTCCACTGTCAGGGAAATTGTTGAAGGATAGTAAACTGATACTGGAGCCTCAGTCATTTTTTGTTACAGTCTTAAATGTTTGCAACTGTGGCGTTTTAGATGATGCTTCTCAGGTGATAGTACATCACACACACACACATATATGTATATATGTATATAATAAAGCAACACTGTATGTTGCAAGAGGTTTCTTTTTAATGTGTGCAGTTGCAGGGTTTCTCCAAACAAAATGTGAGTAGGCCAGCAGCTTTTTTTTCCCCTTTCTTTAAAAAAAAAAATTAGTGTGAAAAACAGCTTAAGATGTGTTCTCAAGAAAGAAATAATCATAAAGCGGAGTGCGATATGTTGTGTGTGTGAAGGTGGATGGGTTGTTCAGGGCAATGACCAGTTATGACTAGACTAACTTTGTCCAAATACTTCAAATACATTAGCTAAACCTTGCAGCCACCACAAAAAGAATTCCTTGTGGGGAAGAATAATACACAAATACTGAGAAACAGTGTTTTGCTTGTGGACTTCATCGCAGGTATTTTAAAGCTATGTGTGGTTTTAAGCAGCTGGGGAGGTGGGGGGGGGGAGCTAAGAGTACCACTGTCTTGGGTATGTGGACTCCTTATTGGAGGAACGAGCATCAAAATGATAGATGCAGTGCAGAGGGTACAAGGTAGAATGAATAACTGTATAATAAAAGAGTTACAGCCAGGTAGGACTCTGAGGAGAACCAAGAAAATAACATTTAAAGGACTCTGAATCTTAATTTTCTTCCTTTGACTTTGTGCCACCTTGAGACAGTGACTTTATTTTTTTGTTTGTTTTGGGGAAGTTATTAATGCAGGGTTGTTTTTTATTTTCTTGCTGTGATGTTTAGGAGGTGTTACCATGCCCCAGTTTGGCAGACTAATGTAAAGATAGAGCTTATTAACTTCTACTCGGGATCTGTTCTCATACGAAACCCCGTGGCTGAAATGGTGTTAGCAAAAGAAGGTTTCATTTGCTCTGTGTTTCCATAGACGAGTAAATATATTGCTAAGTAGATGTGAGATCAAATATATTCTCTTTAATTTGTGATTTCAATTCAAGAGTCTTTGCTGAGTTTGGTTTTGCTTTCTTTCTCTGAAATCGTTCAAGAGCCCAAACATGTATCTGTCCTTTCAACTGGTTGTAATGTTTGCAGCTTTCCTGAAGTTGCACGTTCAGGTCCAGCTTCCCATGTAAAGTTTTCTGAGCCAAAGTAACTTTTTGTTGCAAAGGATAGTTTAATTTCATCTTATGTTTCTGTTTTGCACCCTTTTCAATATAGAATCGGACAGAGCTAAGTTCAGACTCCAGGTAACCCTTGGAACTTGTCCTAACCATTTGCTAGCATATTTCAAGGTGTTCCTGTCAGCGGGAACTTGCATCTTTGCATTGGGGATCGCAGAATTGTTATTTCAGGGCAACTTGGAGGTTTGCAAGGAATTTTGGGGAGGGAAAAAAAAGAATTTTACCTTGCATGTAGACTTTATGACTGAGGTTTTGAGTCTTCCCTAGCTGCTGGTGCACAGGTACTGGGCGCTGCACGCGGAAGGGTTGCTGCGGCCCAGAGCAGGCAATTTCAGCCCTTCCGAAAGTCAGCTTCTATGTCACTCGATCAAAAGGAGTAAGAGCGGTTGGTGCTGATGAATACTGCTTTAAAAATCAGCCATAATCTGGCACAGCTCCTTTAAATGAGAGAATCTAATTTAGAGAAACGTGTTGCTGCGTTCGGGGCTGTTGGGTCACATGAGTGTGCAGTGAGGAGCTATCTTGTGTAATCTAAACAAAGGCAAGAAAAGGAAGAGGAGAGTTGTTTCTGGTCGTGAACGTTTCTGAAGATTTCTGGAATTGTTTCCTTTGTGTGTGCTGGCGGTGGAGGGGGAAAGTTGTGTGGGAGAAGGACAGAGTGGGGTGTAGTGCAGTGTCACCGACTCATGTCCTCAAGAGTGTTACCTTGGATGTTCAGAGAAGGCTTTCACTTGCATGGCAAAATTGGGAATTAGTGTTTGTATTTGGGTTTACATTTGTTTTTGGGTTTTTTTTTCCCCTGCATTTGCAGCAATATTTGAAGAGGGTAGCGCTAATGGAGCGCACATTTTGTATTCTGCCTTGTTTGAGTCTCTTTCTGTCCCTGGTTAATGGCTCTGTATCTCACCCACTGCTGGTATTCTACAGTGTGACTTCAAGACAACTTTCAGTTGTCTTTACTTGCTGGCAGTTGGTTCAGCTCTTCTTTGGAGTTCTTAATCAAGTCGCCTTCAACAGGGGAAAACAGAGGTGTAATGCAGCCTCTAAGCTTCTGAGCATAGGTGAGAGCAGAATCCCTTCAGGCCAATGTTCTCAGGACTCTTTCAGGTTTGGTTTTGATTGCTGGAGAACTTCAGCCCCTGTGTGGTGACCTCTGTTAGTGAGGGGTGCTGCTGACACAGGGGATCTCCGTTGCCTCCACAGGGTCAACTGTTTGAAGTTGCTTTGCTGTTGTGGCTTCATTTATTTATTTCCAGGTGCATATATGCAGGAGTTGAGAGGTTTCAGGTTCATGTGGGTCATTGAATGTACAAAGGCAGTAGGGCAAGCGAGTGAGTGGTTTCTGGAGGTTACTGGATTTGGGGGTTTGAGATTGATCAGTCGATGTTTGGGCAAATGTTGAAAATGTCAGCATTGGGGAGGTGAATTAAAAATGAATCTGAGTATGTCCCAAGTGCAAAGGGCCTGTTTGCAATTTGAAAAAAAAAAAGGAAAGATGCTTACAGGCACTGACACAGAGCCTGCCATTTCCTTGCTAACTTGCAGAGCACAGGGAAGTAGGATGGAAAGAAATGGATTTGTGCCTAAAATTGGGCTGTCCCTTTGCCGATGGTGGTAGGGGCTGCCGAAAGTCACGGTGGCTTCTGGTTTTGCAAGTGCCTTCTTGGTTTACAAACATCTTCAAATCCAGGGCAGGTGCCACGCTGAGGAAATGTTATTTTATGCCCTGTGCTGTTTCCCCCTTGCAACCCTCCCCATCCCATCAGAGGTGATATGTTAGTCATCCATGAGTTTTGGGGATCGATAAAGGGATATCTCTGAATGACAACAGCCCCATAACGTGCGGGGAGTGAGATGGGTTGAGTTAATGGTTCCTGCCCGGCCTCAAAACTCGATGAATCTCTGGGTTTGTCCAACACAAGGACGCTCAGGAGAGGTAAGACAAATTGATTGGGTGTAAAATTAAAGTGCATTAGTTAAAGTGCATTGCACTATTGTGTGGATGCTCTCATTCAGAAGTAAAGTGGCCTTAGTTCACTTTAGCCTAATCCCCTTTGGAGTAGGCCACTTTTCTTTTGAATGAGAACATCCACATTAACTTTTAGTTAATTCGTCTTTCCTGAGCGTCCTGGCGGCCTCGTGCCCGCCACTCTGGAGAGGTCCAGCCGGCTGGGTGCTGGCTCCCCGCGAGCTTTAGGTAAGCTTTTCATTAGGCACATTCATCTCCGCAGCGGCACTTCACTGCTGGCCTTCCTCCTCGCCCTGACTGGAGCTCTGCATCCTCCTCTTGCTCATGCAGCTTAAGAGCAACATTGTTTTTAATGCTGCCTGGGACAAAAGAATGGAGAAGTTTTACAATGCCAGGCATAGGGAAAGGCTCAGCCAGGCTGTGAGGTGGGGAAAGAGCTCCCTGCACCCCATCCAGAGTGGGGACTGCAGTTTTGGGGGCTGCATTTCCCAGGTGAATATGGCATTAAGGCTCTTAGAAATCCTCCTCCCGAGGAGCGTTTTGTTTTACGATGGTGGTTCAGTATCCTGATGTGCTCCCTGCATAGATAGGTTCTTCCACATCCACTTTCTAAAATCAGCAAGGAAATCTAGATGAGTTCTTCTCAGCTGATACTTCCATTCACCAAAAAAAAGGGTTGGGGACTAACTTGGAGGAGAACTAATTTCTTTGGTGGAAAAAATAGTGGCGAGAGAGATTTAGATGCTGTTTTATCTTCTGGTTTGAAGTTCACTGAGCTTGGGTTTTTGTTAAGGGTATTTTCGGGTGTCTTCTAGAGCTTATAAGTAACCTATTTATTTACTTTTTACTGGCTAAGCCGCCTGTGCAAATCCTGCGCTGTGTCACACTCCTGCCATCACCCATTCCATTCATCATAAAATTTGCAAGGCTTCTTGCATTAGTAAGCAATTTGCTATTGGAGCCTTTCCTAGAAATACAGAATTCTGTTTCACCAAAGTATTGTCTTTCCTCTTCAATCAGGGCCGAGGTGAGCTATTTTTTTTTGCAAGGACTCTCCAGGCACATGTATGGTAGTCCCGTTTGGACAGATGATCTCCAAATCTGCGTTACTTCCCCCTCGGTCCTGATGGGTCATCGCTATAAATTACAATTCTCTTCTTAGTGTCACCAGGCTTTTTTGAATTTGGCCAGATAATTTTGTTTGCAGTTTGGCTTTTTGTTTTATTATTGTTAATCATTATTTTAACATAAAGCAAATATGCATCCAGACCCTCTTGGCTGAAATAAACAGGCTTACAATCAGAGAGGTAATTCTTCATTTGCTTAAAAGAGCTGCCTGTTTTAACTTCGGAAATCCTGAGCGAGAGTAAAGCAACAGCTGATGCCATCACAGGCAGTGCACTGTATTCAAACAGCTGTACCAAATGAAAAGCTGTGGTATTAATCCTGCCATTCACAGTTTATTTAAGTTTTCCAAGCTTCTCTCATATGGGCATGGCATCAATGCCTAATTATGCCTCCTTTAGCGTTATTGGGCCCTTAATACAGAAAATTATTGTATTTAAAATTTGGAAAGCTGCATCAGTGTAATCTAAGGTTCTTGCAGCTGGCACACGTTCAAGGAAGGAAAACTTTACCTTGCAATTTTCTTTTTCAGTCATTTGGTCTTTAGGTTTTGGTTCATTCTGGTTGTTAGTGAGAAGGTCAGATCATCACTGGTGTTTTTAACATTGGTTTTAAACAGCTCCATTTAAGGCTGTGTATCTCCTGGGAGAAGGAGGGCAAAGCAAATTAAAAACTCGGTGGCTTTGTCTGCCATGTTTGCTGGAGTGCAGGGCTATGGCCATCTGTGTCAGGTAGAAATGGTAGAAGTGAATGTCTGAAGCGGGGCACATGAGCTGGTTTGTGTCTTCAGTGTTGTACCCTGCGCTTAACTAGGGTGAGCTCTGTCAGTGCAAGCTGTGGTTTATCCATAGACTTGAAAGTTTTGACCCCCTCGTTTGGCTGTCCATATCCTGCCCATCATGTTGAGGTGGGGTGTTCAGAGATGGTCCTGGCCTTGGGTGGGATATCACCTGCTTGGAGATGCTTGACAGTAACCTGAGGTGTGCGCTTTTGTGTGCAGAGTGACTGCTTGCCAAAGCTTGGCTAAGTATTAACCATGATCAGCCTCTGGCCAGAAACCCTTGTGAGAGGACACAAGTACTGTAGACTCGGTAGGTGGCACTTTGGTTTTAGGCTTGAGTCTCTGCTTCTTGGGGTGCAGGCACAGGGATGCACCATGATGTGGTGGCCTTGGCCCCCACTCACCCTTGCACCATGAAGGTGTCTTGTGTAGGTAGATTTGACGTTTTAATGAGAGGAGTGTCTCTGTGTCTTGCAATGTAGACAATTTCTCTTGCCTACTGTTGTACAGCATTATGGAGGAGTAGCTCTGCTGCATCCTGGACATGGCTCTTTCAGTGATAGGTACAGTTGTGTCATTAGGAGGTTGTCTGAAGTCATGACTTGGCTCTCTTCTTGTTCATATTGGCATTCTGGGCAATGCTTGACACAAACGGGGGCTCTACAGCTGAGCGATGCTGCTGGGGCATCATAGCGTTAGGAGGGTGACTGTGATGAGGACAAGAGCCTTTCAGGTGTGTGGGTGAATTGGTGGCAGGCAGCTTCCCACTGATGCCCACTCTTTGCAGGGATGCTTGGGAAGAGGTTCCCAGTCTTTGCACAGACGCTCAGGCAGAGGTGCCTGGAGCGTGCCGCCCATGCAACCTGAGGCGGTGTGGCCACCGTACTGAAGCTGTTCCCTCCTTTTCACCTCTCCGTCCAGCAGATGTTGCAGCTGTGTCACCCCAGAAGGCTCCTGCCTCTCCTCCCTGTTGTGCAAACCAGTTTTATTAGCGTGGCTTCCACCTAACTAGGGGAGCATCATCCTGCTTTTCCCACGTCCGTGAGATCCATAGCAGTGCTTTTTATCTTGGCTTTGTACAAGAAGTATGGTATGTACAAATGCATCCTGCTGTGTTGGTGTAACCCTTGTGAGGGTTTTCTTTTTATTATGACTTTCCCTTAAAGCCAAGGTGAGGGTATGCACACAGCCAGTATGTGGAGGGAGGATTAATTTTGTTCTTAAAGCCATGTTTGTGTGTTGAGATGGGGCTTGGGCCCTGGTTTTGGTTTTGACCAAGTGTTTTAGAGTTCTTTTGGTTGAGAACTGATATAGCCATGCTGGAGGGACAGGGATGGGGAACCTCACTCTTCTGGTACCATGACATCTGTTGCTAAGGTTTTGGGGCTAGACAATCAGTAGCTGGTGAGGTGAGATTTTTCTGCTTCTCTCTTCTCATCAGGTGGAGCTGATGCCTTAATTTATTTGTCATATAGTGATAGCAAGGTGGAAGAGCTATATAAGAAGCAACATAGTGAAAATAATTCTTTTACTCTGTGGATAGTTTAAAGAAAATAGTGCAAAGAAAGCAGAACATTTCTGTTTGGTGTAGAGAATCACAGAGTTGAAAGGCTGACAGTGAAAAGGAGGGAGGGGATAAACACTTTATGGAATAAGTATCAGTGCTGCCAGTAACTTCTGCAGAAGGAGCAATGCAGTGGGGTTGACTGGAAACATTGGGGTGGTGGCTGGTCTGCCTGTCCCAGGGTCTATGTGAGGCCATGCCATGAGCTCTACACTGCTACAAGCATCACTGAGTACTCCAAAACCTCCCTGGGAGGCCACAAAGACCTCTCAGCCCAACTTTTTTGGGTGACTTTGGCAGCTGGCCATGCTTCCAAGCCACCTCTCAATGAGCGGGTGGAGACGTTGGGGAGCCACGGCCACCTCAGCCTGGTGAACCACTCCCGAAGCTCGCTGAGCTCTGGCTTCCACAGCCTGGGCTCGGCGTATTTTGTGGCCACCAACTTGCTGGCATACGACTCGCAGAGCCAGAGTGCTTGGCCGCTTCTGCCTTGCTGCAGATTTGGCTTGTTGTGAAATGGTAGAAAGTGGAGGAGCCGAAGGGTTTGGCCATGAGCATTGGAAAATGTGAATCACGGGGATTCCAGTTTTAAGCCTTCTGGAGATAACGGGCAGCACGTACCGGGAGTGCGTGACTTGCAGAGAGCCTTAAAAAACAAGGCGGCGCCCTGGAGATTAAGCAAATGTTTTATAATCAGGAACAGGTTTTGTGCCCAGCGCAGCCCTTGCAGGTACCGCATCCATTCAGGTGCAGAGGTGTAGCTGGAGCGAAGCTCATTAGGCTGCAGTTTAATTTGGTGTGTGTGTGGGGGGTGTTGAACACCACCGCAGGATGAGCAGGCCCTTGAATCCCGCTAGCAAACGGTGTGCCCCAAAGTGCATTGGCTGTTGTCAGTTAAAGAGACCTGTCTGTCGTCAGTCAGCTAAAAAAGAGTGGCTTGCTTGAGAGCTGTGACAGACGCTTGGTGGTTTAGCTCACGATGGAGCGGGGATGAAGTCTGCCTCTTGGCAACTGTGAGGGCTGTGTTTGTGCCTTACCTTCTCCAACAAGCTCTGGCTGGGTCGATGAGATGCTGGAAATTGGAGCATTTAAGTTTAAGCATGTTAAAAGAATTTGCAGTGGGTGCCCTGATGGGTTAATTTTTGTCTTCCCCAAAGATACCACCCCCAAAATATCTGTCAGGCGAATGTTTTGAGATGTGGTTTTTACTGTAAGTAAACCCTCTCTGGCTGAGCCCAGATGTTCACTGCATCTCTCTCTGAAACACTGACTTCAGACGAGGCTGCCTGCTGGGCCCCCTGGTAGGGAAGAAGGGAGAGGGGTGGAAGAGGTTGAGGGTTCCTTCTTGCCCTAAATCTGCCCAGGCAGGTCATGTTTGGGACCTCAGCCAGGCATCTGACAGCCTGTGCTGTCTCAGTCAGACCTGGGCATCTGGCAGATCCCCTTCTAAATGACTTCTAACACGTAAATGCAATAAAAGGAAGGGACAGCAGACGCTCATTTTCTGGCTAAGTGGCGAGGCATTTTTCCTGTTTACACCTTTGGAGGAATCATTACATGAAATATTGAACAGGAAACTCTTATTTGTCTCTGAAGACCTTTTCCTGGTCTCAAAAAACCTAGAAAATGCTCCAGTCCTATTAAATCCAGTAAGAACCGAGGAGGACTAACACACCTCAAATCCTTTGCACATCAGCATGTTCAGGAGGTAGTGATATCATTTGGGGGCTCCATCTTTCTGCATGATACTAGACCAAAAGAAAGAAAGAAAGAAAAATCTCCAGGGAGCAGTGATTTTCATCTACCCTGACCACCAAACTGTGTTTCCTTGTGTGGGGAAAGGGACGGGGATTAACGCTATCTAGCGATAGGGCTCTTATCAAAGGGAGGAGGCAGGTTTACAATGTGGGATTGCTCTAAATAGAAAGTACTAGTCAATGTTTGTTGTGTGGGAGACAAAAGCCCTGCATCACCATCAGCTGGCTCAGTTAACCTGGCTGGGCAGGCGGTGTTTACTGTTGAGCTGAGATTAAAAAAAGGAAGAAGAGAGGAGGAATAGAGTAAGGTCAAGCAAACATAATGCACACTGTGGTTGAGACTGTTGTCTCTCAGGCTTCGTGGGTTTCTCTCATGGCTACCAAGTGGAGCGACCACCAGTGCAAAAAAAAAAAAAAAAAAAAAGGCAGAACCTGAGAGGTCTAAATGCTCCAAAGAAGTTTGCCTTTGTTATTGCCAGAGATGGTTTTGGGTCTTTGGGTTTTGAGTCTGGAGACTTCTCTCAGAAAGAAAATCTGTCTGCTCGCGCTGTCCCCCACAGAGGGGCTTTGGAGATGGTTCCCTAAGCACAGTGGGTTTGAATTCAGGATGTGCAGAAGAGGGTAGGATTGCTCTTCTGGCAGAACGTAGCCCAAGCTGAGGGGTGTCTGCATAGCTATGAATGTTTCCCCCAAGCCCCTATATGCACACGAACACAAGTGGTTTCTTTCCTGCAGAACTGACAGGGCTTTGGTGCCTCCTGAAAGAGAAGAGCTGTGGTTTTTCCCCTTCCTTTTGGTCTTTATGTCCCACCCAGTCCGATGATCTCTGTTTCATTTTCCTTTATTTTTTTGTGGTTTATGCTCGCTGCTTCTAATTATTAATTTTCCTTTGGAAAGCACTATCACCCTGTCCTTTGGCACTCAGGTTTTCTTTTCCAGTCAGCCAGTGTAGGACTCTGTAGGACTTTTCCTCTCGTCTGCCTGCCATGCCCTTTTCTCCTCCGTACTCTGAGTGTATGAAGAAATGACCTCCAGTGGGGAGGTTTAGGTTGGATATTACAAGGAAATTTCTTGACCAGAAGGGTTCTCAAACATTTGAATGGGTGGTTGAATCCCCATCCCTGGAGGTGCTTGTAAGAGGCAGATGTCTGGTGCTGTCCCATTTTAGGGCCACAGGCCACCTGGAACTGGGTGCTGAGGGGTATGGTTTAACCCCAGCCTTGGTAGAATTTGTGAATGGTTGGACTCAATGATCTTGAAGGTCTTTTCCAACCAAAGTAATTTTATGATTCTGTCATATGGAGGCCGCAGAAAACTGCTGTGGTAGGGATGCTTACATGAGTATCCAGCTTGTGTCGTACTTCATGAAGGTGGTGGCTCCTTCTCTGGACCATGGTAGGTTCCACAATGAATTGCGATAGCAGGGCTAATGGAAAAAGCTCACATTCTGTGGTGGATGTTGGTTGGATGATCTTCGCACAGTGCAATGTTTCTAGTGCCTCTGCTGCCTCCAGATGAAATCCTGGTCTTGTCAAAATCAGTGACAAAAGTCCTGTTTATTCCCAGTGTTCTGTCCTCTCTGGTATTTGTCTTCATAGCCTTTCTTATTTTGTTTAATCTGTTGTCTCGGATATGTTGCATATATAAAGACAGCTTACATCTTACTTCTCCTATGTGGCTGCAAGGAGTCAGAGAAGAGCCTTACCCTCATTTGAAATAAGGGAAAACTAAAGATAGGAAAACTGATGACTTTTCTGGGGCTAGGAAGGGAATCCAGGTCAGAGCTGAGACTTCCACGCAGAATTTCTTCTGCTTTTATCGTTCACTGGGGCTCTGCCGCCGCTAACGCTGCAAAGGTTTCCATCTGTGCAAGAGTCACCCTCATTGCAGGAGGAGTTATCACCTGTCTGTCATTTCAATGACCTTATTTCAGGAGGCTTGGAGCACCTCTTCTCCATTCCAACCTGATGTTTGTGCCTTTGCTGTTGTTCTACTAAAAATAATTCTCCTCTGACTCAAAGTTCCGTGAAGCAGATTCTGGAAGACTTACTGCTGTTCAAACGCTTCTATTCTGCAGCATTTTAAGGTTCCTGCAAGTATCATTTGTTCTGAGCCCCTTGGGTTTTGGTGTGTTGCCCGTGATGTCCCCACTTGGCTTTGGCCAATTTCCAAATTCTAATTTCCAAATTCTGGAAATTAGAAGCTAGTGAGCCTCATAAGGAGATGTTCAGATGGCAAAGCTGTGAGTGGGTCCTCTCAGAAAATAGTCCTGACCATGGATTTTATGGTCCTCGAAAGTCTGTGTTTGCTGAGGTTGGAATAAACAATGGGTGGAAATTAAGGCATTATAGTTTTGATATTCTCCAAAAATGTTCTTAGCCTTCCTTAGCAATTTGTGCTTGTCAAGGTTTTATTTCCAGTTAAGAGAGAATTCAAAAGCTTTCTTTTATGCTGGATGGGAACTAGGCTACCTGAGGATTCTTACTAGCCATGCCCTCCAGAAGTAGAAGTGGATTGTGACGAGCAGGTCTGTCTATCATGTAGCTGTAGCTTCAGCATCGGTACTATGGATTATACGCTTAAGGTATTGAGCAGTGGTATTGAATGTTTTGCCCAAGTGAGGCTGGGGACATCAGTGTAGCCAACAACCAGGATTAACTGTGCAAACAGCAAATCCTTGCTAAATAGATTGGTTAAGTTTGTAGGAGCTGGATGCACTCACTTTATGAAGCAACCCCTTTTTCACTTCAAGTTCTAGCCTGTAGAGAGCACAAGTATTTCCTAACGTGGTGGCTCCCAAGCCTCAAGGGGGTATGGGGAAGATTTATAAAAAGGAGGAGCCAAGAAAAATCTGAAGAACTTTCTGAACATAATGCCTTATTTTTTTAATTTTTTTTTCCTGATGAATTTAATTTAGGAAAAGAAAATAAGATAAAACTTCAGAAGGAAAACAATAAAGCCAAAATTACATTGACAAATTGCTGGCAACAGCTCAGTCCCTCCAGAGTGAGGGGATGAGTGATTATATACCTGCAGCCAGTTCTTTGGTAGCCTGGAGGAGTGGAGGTTCATCCGACAGGTAAAGAAATTAGTTGTTCCCCATCTCCAGTTGTTTCACAAACACAAATGAGCCCACAAGAGGGCTGTGCTCACAAAACTTTGGAGAAGATACATATCAAAAGATGCTGAGTACAGTTTTTATCACCTATAATAGAAAATGATTTGTTTTATTTATGTACTTATGGTCAAGCCTGTTATTTCTTGGCCAGGACTAAATTCTTGTTTTCCTTTTCCCTTACACATACTTGGTTCTCAAACAAACTAAAAAAAAAAAATCTGCTTTATTCTTTAATATAAGCAGAAGTTGATGGTTTCCCCCACTGTGCATTAGTGTTAACTTGACTTAAAGCCCAGCTGTTGTTGGATTGCAGTCATAAGTGTCCCTAATGCTATTTATATTGACTCTCCAATTTAGCCATTAACCAAGTAATTTTGTCTGTAGGTTGTTTTTTGTTGTTTGTTGTTGTTGTTTGTTTGCTTGAGATTCACTGTGACACAAGTCAATAACTGCTTCGGAGGCCTCATGAAATGTGGTCCTCCTCCCTTTGATGCGCTGGCACCTGCTGAGGCTTGTGCTTTTCAGCTCAGTCCATCCCCCAGGTGAATGAAGCACCTGGTAATGGTTGAGGGAGGTGATTGGTGCTTCTGCAATCCTTTAAATACACAAACATTTTTGTGGCTTCCTTTCTTCCTCCTTCTTCTTTCTCTTTTTCTTTTCTCTATTTTTTTTTTAAACTCCTGTTTGTATCAGAGTACTCTTACAAGCTTCAGAACCAAAACAAAAGCCAGGAAATGCATTTCAAATGCCATGGGATAAGAGAAAACATTTCTTGTAGAGGAAGGTCTTTTGCCCTTAAAGTGGTGCATCCTTAAGGGCACCTGAATCCCCTCTTAAGTTAATCATGTGACCAGAGCTCCAATCAGTCCCTAGCCAGACTGTGCTTTTGGCACTAGAAACTGTTGACTGAGGAGAAAGGCAGAGGTGCAAAACCAGTTTAAAATCGTAGGAACTCACGGCCCAGCCTTGAAACCCCAAAATGATTTTTTGCCGTTGTATTCTTATTTTGTTTTTTTTAGTAGTATATTCTTGATTTTGCAAAGATTCAGCCTGAACGTTTCAGCTGTGTGATGGGGCAGGGGTGAGCTTGGAAGGGGAAGATAAAAGCTACTAAAAAAAGGATTATCAGTGAGTTCTAGTCCATACCACTGTCCGTTCTCAGCTAAATGGTACCTAATGTATAAGCCCAAGTCATAATGGGCCATTATCCTTATACACTCTTGTCACAACCACGTGGCTGAGACCTTCCTCTGGAATGAGCCAGCCTATGTAATGGAGTGATTAATTTATATTACTTTGCACTTCTCTAAAGTCTCCCTTTGGAAGAACTCAACATGTTTTACAGTCACTAATTAATTTAATCCCCCAACAATATCCATGCTGTAGAAAAAGTGCAGCACTCTCTTCTTTTTTTTTTTTTCTTTTTCCTATTTCCTTTTCTTTTTCTTTGTTGTTGTTCCCCCAGCAGAAACTGAGGCACAGAGATCCCATGGCTCATCTCATATTATTCAACTCTGGGTGAGCTTGGGTCATAGGCTTTAACCTGGGAGCTAGGTGTTTTTGTTTTCTTTTGTTGTTGTTTTATTTTCCCAAGGGGCATTGCTCATTTGCAGAAGTGGGGGAGCAAGTCTTCTTATTTCCCTCTGTGCTCCCAAGATCAGCATCAAGGCAGAATTCCCCTGCAGAAGGTGACGTGGAATTCATTCCTGCTTATGGCAGCCTTTGTAAAGTGAATTAAAAAAAAAAAAAAATCACTATCGTGGCTAAGGAGCCCTGTCAAGTGATAAACCACAACTGCTTGGAGAAGGGAAATAAATGAGGCTTTTCTATTTCTGTGGAGAAATAGATTGTCATGACTACTGTCAGAGTTTACTCAGTAACTAGTGCTGGAAATATTTCTGCAAAAGGAGGAGGTGGCTCATGGTGTGAAAAATAATAATATTTGGCATGTCCCTGTCAGAAGCAATTTCATGTGAAAGTGCTCAGAGGATGGCGAGTTTGCAAGTTAGTGTAGAGATTTTGTTGTCTTAAAAGTTCTTTGGAAGACAAAAAAAAAAAGGAAGAAAAGGGGATGAGATTAATGTTATACTTGGCTCTTTGCTTTTGTGGATGGGAGAACTTTGCTGAAATAGTCAGGAGAGGAAAAATTACACTTGAGCTTGTGCTTTGGATCTGCCTTGTGCTTTGGATCTGCCTTCCCTCGGTGGAGAGAGATGTTTTTGGAACGGGGGCTGAGTAGTGTCTGTTTAAAAAATAATGCAGCTTTCAGCACGGTTATCTCTGAAGAATTTGCATACGAACTTTGATAGCTAATCTTTCATCATGTTTAATAAACTGACTAAAGATGTAATTCCTAGTCTCTTAAGACTTGAGATGCTTAGCTAAATACAAATACTTTTGAAATGCTAATAGATGGAGGCAGCCAGGAAAGAGAGAGGGGGAAAAAAAAAAGTTAGTGGTATCCCGAGCAGATTCGTTTTTAACAGGCCATAAAAATAATAGCTTAATAAAAGTGAGATTAGGTGGAAAATATTAACTCCTGCTTCTGAATACAGCAATGTAAACATCTAGGATGCACAAAATTTTGATAAACTGAGGTGGAATCCAACATTTCTTGCATGAGTGCCTGTATAATGTGGTGAT